>JARQOD010003486.1:0-64223 GCA_033576555.1 Oophaga sylvatica | reverse complement strand
GGGGCCCCTGTGTGCTGCCTGTGGCCCCTGTGTGCTGCTTAGGATCCCTGTGCTCCGCCTAGGGCCCCGTGCGCTTCCTGGGGCCCCATGTGCTGCCTGTGGCACCTGTGCACTGCCTGGGTCCCGTGTGCTTCCTGGCGCCCCGTGCGCTGCCTGAGGCCCCTGTGCGCTGCCTGGGGCCCCATGTGCTGCCTGGGGCCCTTATGCTCTGCCAGGGGCCCTGTGTGCTGTCTGGGGCCCCGTGCACTGCCTGTGGCCCCTGTGTGCTGCCTGTGGCCCCGTGCGCTGCCTGTGGCCCCTGTGCTCTGCCTGGGGCCCCGTGCGCTGCCTGTTGCCTCTGTGCGCTGACTGTAGCCTCGTGCGCTGCCTGTGGCCCCTGTGCACTACCTGGGGCCCCGTGCTATGCCTGGGGCCCCTTGCACTGCCTGGGGCCACGTGCGCTGCCTGTGGCCCCTGTGCGCTGCCTGGGGCCAATGTGCTCTGCCTGAGGCTCTGTGTGCTGCCTGTGGCCCCTGTGCGCCGCCTGGGGCCCCGTGCGCTGCCTATGGCCCCTGTGCGCCACCTGGGGCCCCGTGTGCTGCCTGGGACCACGTGTGCTGCCTGTGGCCACTGTGTGCTGCCTGGGGCCACGTGCGCTGCCTGTGGTCCCTGAGTGCTGCCTGGGGCCCGTGTGCTGCCTGGGACCCCTGTGCGCTGCCTGGAGCCCCGTGCGTTGCCTGTGGCCCTTGTGTGCTGCCTGGGGCCTCTGTGCTCTGCCTGGGGCCCCGTGTGCTGCCTGTGGCCCCTGTTTGCTGCCTGGGGCCTCTGTGCTCTGCCTGGGGCCCCGTGTGCTGCCTGGGGCCCCTGTGCTCTGCCTGGGGCCCCGTGTGCTGCCTGGGGCCACTGTGCTCTGCCTGGGGCCACTGTGCTCTGCCTGGGGCCACTGTGCTCTGCCTGGGGCCCCGTATGCTGCCTGGGGCCCTGTGCACTGTCTCTGCCCCCTGTGCGCTGCCTGGGGCCCCTGTGCTCTGCCTGGTGCCCTGTGCGCTGCCTAGGGCCCCTGAGCACTTTCTGGGTCCCCTGTGTGCTTCCTGGACCCCCTTGCGCTGTCTGTGGCCCCTGTGTGCTGCCTGGGGCCCCGTACGCTGACTGGGGCCCCTGTGCTCTTCCTGGGGCCCCATGCGCTGCCTGGGGCCCCTGTGCGCTGCCTGGGGCCCCAAGCGCTGCCTGGGGCCCCTGTGCGCTGCCTGGGGCCCCTGTGCGCTTCCTGGGGCCCCGTGCACCGCCTGGGGCCCCTGTGCTCTGCCTGGGGCCCCATGTGCTGCCTGGGGCCCCTGTGTGCTGACTGTGGCCCCTGTGTTCTGCCTGGGGCCCCGTGTGCTGCCTGTGGCCCCTGTGCTCTGCTTGGGGCCCCGTGCACTGCCTGGGGCCCCATGCGCTGCCTGTGGCCCCTGTGCGCTTCCTGGTGGCCCCGTGTGCTGCCTGGGGCCCCTGTGCTCTGCCTGGGGTCCCATGTGCTGCCTGGGGCCCCGTGTGCTGCCTGTGGCCCCTGTTCTCTGCTTGAGGCCCCGTGTGCTGCCTGGGTCCCTGTGCTCTGCATGGGGCCCCTGTGCTCTGCCTGGGGCCCCTGTTCTCTGCTTGGGGCCCCGTGTTCCGCCTGGGGCCCCTGTGCTCTGCCAGGGGCCTCGTGTGGTGCCTGGGGCCCCTGTGCTCTGCCTTGGGCCCCGTGTGCTGCCTGTGGCCCCTGTGCGCTGCCTAGGGCCCCGTGTGCTGTCTGGGGCCCCTGTGCTCTTCCTGGGGCCCCGTGTGCTGCCTGGGGCCCCTGTGCGCTGCCTGGGGCCCCGTGTGCTGCCTGGGGCCCCGTGTGCTGACTGTGGCCCCTGTGCTCTGCCTGGGGCCCCGTGTGCTGCCTGGGGCCCCGTGTGCTGACTGTGGCCCCTGCATGCTGCCTGGGGCCCCGTGTGCTGACTGTGGCCCCTGCATGCTGCCTTGGGCCCCGTGTGATGCCTGGGGCCCCGTGTGCTGCCTGGGGACCCGTGCGCTGCCTGTGGCCCCTGTGCACTGACAGGGGCCCTGTGCGCTGTCAGGGGCCCCTGGGCGCTGCATAGGGCCCCGTGTGCTGCCTGGGACCCCTGTACTCTGCCTGGGGCCCCGTGTGCTGCCTGAGGCCCCTGTGCGCTGCCTGGGGCCCCGTGTGCTGCCTGGGGCCCCGTGTGCTGACTGTGGCCCCTGTGCGCTGCCTGTGGCCCCTGCGTGCTGCCTGGGGCCCCGTGTGCTGACTGTGGCCCCTGCGTGCTGCCTGGGGCCCCGTGTGATGCCTGGGGCCCCGTGTGCTGCCTGGGGCCGCGTGGCTGCCTGTGGCCCCTGTGCACTGCCAGGGGCTCAGTGCGCTGCCAGATGCCCCTGTGCGCTGCCTGTGGCCCATGTGCGCTGCCTGGGGCCCCGTGTGCCCTACCTGGGGCCCCGTGTGCTGCCTGGGGCCCCTGTGTGCTGCCTGTTGTCCCGCGCTGCGCCTTTAAGACCTTGAATCAGCGATCTGTACTTCTATTAGCTGATACGGGTCATGTGTGGAAGCTGCATTTGCATAGCTGCCATCTTTGTACGGTTACTGCACCTGTGCTGTGGCTTCAATCCATGTCAGTTGGGGTCATGGAAAGGTCGCCATTAATTCCTATGGGAAAATTTTTCCTTAAAATGCGATTTTTTAAAAAAACTACAAATCGGATCGACTCCAAAAATACATAGCACACCTGTCCCCACCGAGGGCTTCGAAACGCCGCCTGAACGGGGTCTCTGCGCCGAGCGGTTCGGGCCGCATTAATTGCAGAAAACGCGGAGAAGAAGAAGAACTAGATGGGCATTTCCTGAAGGAAATACATGGTGCTTGAACAGCGCTGCCGGATTTACAGCAGTGTATCAGGTGTCGACTGTCAGAAAGTAAAGTTAGAATATGAATGTTGTGTATAGCGATGGCACGTCCTGGGATGGGTTGTATATGGCCCCTTGGTAGCCACTTTGATGTGCGGGGCCCCTTGTTAGCCACTTTGGCCCCTTGGTAGCCATTTTGGCATGCAAGAAATCCTTGGTAGCCACTTTGCTGCACACAGCCCCTCGGTAGCTACTTTGGCTACTTTGTAGCCACTTTGGCACATTCGGCACCTCGGTAGCCACTTTGGCCACTTGGTAGCCACTTTAGCACATTCGGCACCTTGGTCACCACTTTGGCCACTTGGTAGCCATTTTGGCCACTTGGTAGCCACTTTGGCACATTCGACACCTCAGTAGCCACTTCAGCCACTGTGTGCTGCCTGGGGCCCCTGTGCTCTGCCTGGGGCCCCGTGTGCTGCCTGGGGCCACTGTGCTCTGCCTGGGGCCACTGTGCTCTGCCTGGGGCCCTGTGCCCTGCCTGGGTCCGTGTTCCTTCTGGGGCCCCGTATGCTGCCTGGGGCCCCATATTCTGTCTGGGGCCCCTGTGTACTGCCTGTGGCCCCTGTGTGCTGCTTAGGATCCCTGTGCTCCGCCTAGGGCCCCGTGCGCTTCCTGGGGCCCCATGTGCTGCCTGTGGCACCTGTGCACTGCCTGGGGTCCCGTGTGCTTCCTGGGACCCCGTGCGCTGTCTGTGGCCCCTGTGCGCTGCCTGGAGACCAGTGCGCTGCCTGAGGCCCCTGTGCGCTGCCTGGGGCCCCGTGTGCTGCCTGGGGCCCTTATGCTCTGCCAGGGGCCCTGTGTGCTGTCTGGGGCCCCGTGCACTGCCTGTGGCCCCTGTGCGCTGCCTGTGGCCCCTGTGCTCTGCCTGGGGCCCCGTGCGCTGCCTGTTGCCTCTGTGGGCTGACTGTAGCCCCGTGCGCTGCCTGTGGCCCCTGTGCACTACCTGGGGCCCCGTGCTATGCCTGGGGCCCCTTGCACTGCCTGGGGCCACGTGCGCTGCCTGTGGCCCCTGTGCGCTGCCTGGGGCCAATGTGCTCTGCCTGGGGCTCTGTGTGCTGCCTGTGGCCCCTGTGCGCCGCCTGGGGCCCCGTGCATTGCCTATGGCCCCTGTGCACCACCTGGGGCCCCGTGTGCTGCCTGGGACCACGTGCGCTGCCTGTGGCCCCTGTGTGCTGCCTGGGGCCACGTGCGCTGCCTGTGGTCCCTGAGTGCTGCCTGGGGCCCGTGTGCTGCCTGTGACCCCTGTGTGCTGCCTGGGGCCCCGTGCGTTGCCTGTGGCCCCTGTGTGCTGTCTGGGGCCTCTGTGCTCTGCCTGGGGCCCCGTGTGCTGCCTGTGGCCCCTGTGTGCTGCCTGGGGCCTCTGTGCTCTGCCTGGGGCCCCGTGTGCTGCCTGGGGCCCCTGTGCTCTGCCTGGGGCCCCGTGTGCTGCCTGGGGCCACTGTGCTCTGCCTGGGGCCACTGTGCTCTGCCTGGGGCCCCGTATGCTGCCTGGGGCTCCTATGCTCTGCCTGGGGCCCTGTGCACTGTATCTGCCCCCTGTGTGCTGCCTGGGGCCCCTGTGCTCTGCCTGGTGCCCTGTGCGCTGCCTAGGGCCCCTGAGCACTTTCTGGGGCCCCTGTGCGCTTCCTTGACCCCCTTGCGCTGCCTGTGGCCCCTGTGTGCTGCCTGGGGCCACATGCCCTGCCTGGGGCCCCTGTGCTCTGCCTGGGGCCCCGTGCGCTGCCTGGGGCTCCATGCGCTGCCTGGGGCCCCTGTGCGCTGCCTGGGGCCCCATGCGCTGCCTGGGGCCCCTGTGCGCTTCCCGGGGCCCCGTGCGCCGCCTGGGGCCCTGTGCTCTGCCTGGGGCCCCATGTGCTGCCTGGGCCCCTGTGTGCTGACTGTGGCCCCTGTGTGCTGCCTGGGGCCCCGTGTGCTGCCTGTGGCCCCTGTGCTCTGCTTGGGGCCCCGTGCGCTGCCTGGGGCCCCATGCGCTGCCTGTGGCCCCTGTGCGCTTCCTGGGGCCCCGTGTGCCTCCTGGGGCCCCTGTGCTCTTCCTGGGGCCCCATGTGCTGCCTGGGGCCCCGTGTGCTGACTGTGGCCCCTGTGTGCTGCCTGGGGCCCCGTGTGCTGCCTGTGGCCCCTGTTCTCTGCTTGAGGCCCCGTGTGCTGCCTGGGCCCCTGTGCTCTGCATGGGGCCCCTGTGCTCTGCCTGGGGCCCCTGTTCTCTGCTTGGGGCCCCGTGTGCCTCCTGGGGCCCCTGTGCTCTGCCTGGGGCCCCATGTGCTGCCTGTGGCCCCTGTGCGCTGCCTAGGGCCCCGTGTGCTGCCTGGGGCCCCTGTGCTCTTCCTGGGGCCCCTGTGCTCTTCCTGGGGCCCCGTGTGCTGCCTGGGGCCCCTGTGCCCTGCCTGGGGCCCCGTGTGCTGCCTGGGGCCCCGTGTGCTGACTGTGGCCCCTGTGCGCTGCCTGGGGCCCCGTGTGCTGCCTGGGGCCCCGTGTGCTGACTGTGGCCCCTGCGTGCTGCCTGGGGCCCCATGTGCTGACTGTGGCCCCTGCGTGCTGCCTTGGGCCCCGTGTGATGCCTGGGGCCCCGTGTGCTGCCTGGGGACCCGTGCGCTGCCTGTGGCCCCTGTGCACTGCCAGGGGCCCTGTGCGCTGTCAGGGGCCCATGGGCGCTGCCTAGGGCCCCGTGTGCTGCCTGGGACCCCTGTACTCTGCCTGGGGCCCCGTGTGCTGCCTGGGGCCTTTGTGCGCTGCCTGGGGCCCCGTGTGCTGCCTGGGGCCCCGTGTGCTGACTGTGGCCCCTGTGCGCTGCCTGTGGCCCCTGTGCACTGCCAGGGGCCCAGTGCGCTGCCAGACGCCCCTGTACGCTGCCTGTGGCCCATGTGCGCTGCCTGGGGCCCCGTGTGCTCTACCTGGGGCCCCGTGTGCTGCCTGGGGCCCCTGCGTGCTGCCTGTTGTCCCGCGCTGCGCCTTTAAGGCCGGGGTCACACTGGCGACAGAATCGGACGACTGCAATACGATGAAATATCGCATTGCAGTCTGCCCTATGTTAATCTATGGAGCAGCTCCCAGTATCAGATTTTTTGTGGTCCGTTTTAAACGTCCGAATGCAATCGCAGCATGCTGCGATTGTCACCGATTGTGGGTCGACTATCGCCAATGCAAGTCTATGGGAGCGATGAAAAATCTGATTACAAACGGACCGCACGTGTGACTTGCGATTAAATCGCATCGGTGTCCTTTAGAAAAGCCGGCAATTCATCCCCGGCTATACTGTAAAATCACACTGACAGCTTTAACCCCTTCACCCCAAGGGTGGTTTGCACGTTAATGACCGGGCCAATTTTTACAAATCTGACCACTGTCTCTTTATGAGGTTATTACTCTGGAACGCTTCAACGGATCTTCGCGATTCTGAGTTTGTTTTCTCGTGACATATTGTACTTCACGTTAGAAGTAAAATTTCTTCGATATAACTTGCGTTTATTTTTGAAAAAAACGCAAATATGGCGAAAATTTTTAAAATTTTGCAATTTTCAAACTTTGAATTTTTATTCCCTTAAAACAGAGAAATATATCACACAAAATAGTTAAGAAATAACATTTCTTACATGTCTACTTTACATCAGCACAATTTTGGAACCAAAATTTTTTTTTGTTAGGAAGTTATAAGGGTTAAAAGTTGACCAGCGATTTCTCATTTTTACAACAAAATTTACAAAGCCATTTTTTTTAGGGACCACCTCTCATTTGAAGTCACTTTGAGGGGTCTATATGGCAGAAAATACCCAAAAGTGACACCATTCTAAAAACTGCACCCCTCAAGGTACTCAAAACCACATTCAAGAAGATTATTAACCCTTCAGGTGCTTCACAGGAACTAAAGCAACGTGGAAGGAAAAAATGAATATTTAACTTTTTAGCCACAAAAATGATCTTTTACAAACTTTTTTTTTATTTTCACAAGGGTAAAAGGAGAAAATGGACAGATAAGGTTGTTATGCAATTTCTCCTGAGTACGCCAATACCCAATATGTGGGGGAAAACCACTGTTTGGGCACACGGCAGAGCTCGTAAGGGAAGGAGCGCCGTTTGACTTTTTCAAACTAAAATTGGCTGGAATTGAGATTGGACGCCATGTCGTGTTTGGAGAGCCCCTGATGCGCCTAAACAGTGGAAACCCCCACAAGTGACACCATTTTGGAAACTAGACCCCCTAAGGTACTTATCTAGATCTGTTGTGAGCACTTTAAACCCCCAAGTGTTTCACAAAAGCTTATAATGCCTGGGTGTGAAAAAAAAAAAAAACAATTTTCCACAAAAATGATTTTTTAGTCCCAAATTTTTGAATTTTCCCAAGGAAATTGGACCCCAAAAGTTGTTGTCCAATTTGTCCTGAGTACGCTGATACCCCATATGTGGGGGGGGAAACTGTTTGGGTGCACGGCAGGGCTTGGAAAGGAAGTAGTAATGTTTTGGAATGCAGACGTTGATGGGGGTCATGTTCCGTTTGCAGTGCCCCAGATGAGCCTAAACAGTGGAAACCCCCCACAAGTGACCCCATTTTGGAAACTAGACCCCCTAAGGAACTTATTTAGATCTTTGGTGAGCACTTTGAACCCCCAAGTGCTTCACACAAGTTTATAATGCCCGGGCATGAAAATAAAAAATCCTATTTTTTTCCCACAAAAATTATCTTTTAGTCACTAATTTTTTATTTTCCCAAGGGTAACAGGAGAAATTGGACCACATAAGTTGTTTTCCAATTTGTCCTGAGTACGCTGATACCCCATATGTGGGGGGGAACCACTGTTTGGGCTCACGGCAGAGCTCGGAATGGAAGGAGCACCATTTGACTTTTTCCAACCAAAATTGGCTGGAATTGAGATTGGATGCCATGTTGCATTTGGAGAGCCCCTGATGTGCCTAAACAGTGGAAACCCCCCACAAATGACCCCATTTGGGAAACTAGACCCCCTAAGGAACTTTTCTAGATCTTTTGTGAGCAATTTGAACCCCCAAGTGCTTCACACAAGTTTATAATGTAGAGCCGTAAAATTTAAAAATCATATTTTTTCCACAAAAATGATCTTTTCACCCCAATTTTTATTTTTTGAAGGGTAACAAGACTCCAAAAGTTATTGTGCAATTTGTCCTGAGTGCGCTGATACCCCATATGTGGGGGTAAACCACTGTTTGGGTGCATGGCACAGTTTGGAAGGGAAGGAGCGCCGTCTGACTTTTTCAACGTAGAATTGGCTGGACGCCATGTCGTGTTTGGAGAGCTCCTGATCTGCCTAAACAGTGGAAACCCCCATAAATGACACCATTTTGGAAACTAGACCCCTCAAGGAACTTATCTAGATGTGTGGTGAGAACTTTTAACCCCCAGGTGTTTCACTAAAGTTTATAACGTACAGCCGTAAAATAAAAAATCCTTTTTTTTTTTTACAAAAATAATTTTTTCGCCCCCAATATTTTATTTTCACAAGGGTAACAGAAGAAATTGGAACGCAAAAGTTGTTGTCCAATTTGTCCTGAGTACGCTGATACCCAATATGTGGGAGAAAACTACTGTATGGGCGCACGTCAGGGCTCGGAAGGGAAGTAGTGACGTTTTGGATTGCAGACTTTGATGGAATGGTCTGGGGGCGTCATGTCACATTTGGAGAGCTCCTGATGCACCTATACAGTGGAAACCCCCCACAAGTGACCCCATTTTGGCAAATAGACCCCACAAGGAACTTATCTAGATGTGTGGTGAGCACTTTGAACCCCAAAGTGCTTCACAGAAGTTTATAACGTATAGCCGTAAAAATAAAAAATCCTTTTTTTTTTACAAAAATTATTTTTTCATCCCCAATATTTTATTTTCACAAGGGTAACAGGAGAAATTGGACCCCAAAGGTTGTTGTCCAATTTGTTCTGAGTACGCTGATACCCAATATGTGGGAGAAAACTACTGTATGGGCGCACGTCAGGGCTCGGAAGGGAAGTAGTGACGTTTTGGATTGCAGACTTTGATGGAATGGTCTGGGGGCGTCATGTCGCATTTGGAGAGCCCCTGATGCGCCTAAACAGTGGAAACCCCCCACAAGTGACCCCATTTTGGAAAATAGACCCCACAAGGAACTTGTCTAGATGTGTGGTGAGCACTTTGAACCCCGAAGTGCTTCACAGAAGTTTATAACGCACAGCCGTAAAAAAAAAAAAATCCTTTTTTTTTTTGCAAATATGATTTTTTTGCCCCAATATTTTATTTTTACAAGGGTAACAGGAGAAATTGGACCCCAAAAGTTGTTGTCCAATTTGTCCTGAGTACGCTGATATCCAATATGTGGGAGAAAACTACTGTATGGGTACACGTTGGGGCTCGGAAGGGAAGTAGTGACGTTTTGGATTGCAGACTTTGATGGAATGGTCTGGGGCGTCATGTCGCATTTGGAGAGCCCCTGATGCGCCTAAACAGTGGAAATCCCCAACAAGTGACCCCATTTTGGAAAATAGACCCCACAAGGACTTATCTAGATGTGTGGTGAGCGCTATGAAGCCCCAAGTGCTTCACAGAAGTTTATAATGTACAGCCGTAAAAACAAAAAAATAATTTTTTTTGTACAAAAATGATATTTTCGCCCCCAGTTTTTTATTTTCCCAAGGGTAACAGAAGAAATAGGACAAATTGCACAATAACTCTTGGGGTCCAGAGTACGCTGATACCCCATATGTGGGGATAAACTACTGTTTGGACGCATGGCAGAGCTGAGAAGTGAAGGAGCACCGTTTGACTTTTTCAACGCAGAATTGGCTGGAATTGAGATCAGACGCCATGTCACATTTGGAGAGCCCCTGATGTGCCTAAACAGCGGAAACCCCCCAATTCTAACTCCAACCCTAACCCCAACACACCCCTAACCCTAGTCCCAACCCTAACCACAAACCTAACCCTAACACACCCCTAATCCCAACCCTAACCCTAATCCTAACTTTAGCGCCAACCCTAACCCTAACTTTAGCCGCAACCCTAACCCTAACCCTAATGGGAAAATGGAAATAAATACTTTTTTTAATTTTATTATTTTTCCCTTACTAAGGGGTGATAAAGGGGGGTTTGATTTACTATTTATAGCGGGTTTTTATGATTGGCAGCTGTCACGCTAAAAGACGCTTTTTATTGCAAAAATAGTTTTTGCATCATCACATTTTGAGAGCTATAATTTTTGCATATTTTAGCCCACAGAGTCATGTGAGGTCTTATTTTTTGCGGGACGAGTTGACGTTTCTATTGGTACCATTTTTGAGCATGTGACATTTTTTGATCGCTTTTTATTTCGATTTTTGGGAGGTTAGAATGAACAAAAATCAGCAATTCATGAATTTCTTTTGGGGGAGGCGTTTATACCGTTCCGCGTGTGGTAAAATTGATAAAGCAGTTTTATTCTTCGGGTCAGTACGATTATGGCGATACCTCATTTATATCATTTTTTCATGCTTTGGCGCTTTTATAGAATAAAAACAATTTTATATAAAAAATAATTATTTTTGCATCGCTTTATTCTGCGAGCTATAACTTTTTTATTTTTTCGCTGATGATGCTGTATGACAGCTCGTTTTTTGTGGGACAAGATGACGTTTTCAGCGGTACCATGTTTTTTCATATCGGTCTTTTTGATCGTGTGTTATTCCACTTTTTGTTCGGCGGTATGATGATAAAGCATAGATTTTTTGCTTCTTTTTTTTTTTTTTTTTAAGGGGTTCACTAAAGGGGTTAACTAGTGGGACAGTTTTATAGGGGGGGTCGTTACGGACGCGGCAATACCAAATATGTGTACTTTTATTGCTTTGTTTTTTTTATTTACAGGAAGAAGTGAATTTATTGGGGAATATATATATTTTTTTTTTATTTATTTTGGATTTTTTTTTAAAACATGTTTATTTTTACTTTTTTAACTTTTTTACTTTGTCCCAGGGTGGGACATCACTGTATTTTATCAGATCGCTGGTGTGACAGTGTGCACAGCACTCTGTCACACCAGCGATCGCTCAGGCAGTGAAGCAGGCTTCTCAGTGCCTGCTCTCGGCAGGCACTGAGGTAGCCGCCTCCCTCCAGGACCCCGGCGCCATCTTGGATCCGGGTCCTGGGAGGGAGGAAGCCCTCAGAACAGCGCGATCACATTGCGCTGCTCTGAGGGTCTCAGGGGGGCGCGCAGGGAGCCCCCACCCTGCGCGATCCTCCCCTGTGCCCCCAGTACACCGCGATCATGTTTGATCGCGGTGTGCAAGGGGTTAATGTGCCGGGAGCGGTCCGTGACCGCTCCTGACACACAGTCATGGGTGTCAGCTGTGATAATCAGCTGACACCCGGCCGCGATCGGCTGCGCTCCCCCCGGGAGCGCGTCCGATCGCACGAGACGTACTATCCCGTCCATGGTCATACGGGCCCAGGTACCATGGACGGGATAGTACGTCCGATGGCAGTAAGGGGTTAATAAAGAATAGAAAGAATAGATATACACACTTAGAATACATATATATATATATATATATATGTCATTGTGACATATATATATATACATATATTTATAGTTCTTACACTTCTACATACTGTAATAGCCGCTAATTCAATTGCCGGCTTTTGTGAAATCACAGAAGCCGACATGAAATGATACATTGTTTAGACACAGTTAACCATGTCATTTCCTGTATTTTCATATATGGTTTGAACTTACAATTACATAAATGTATGTGTGCAAAATTTCAGACATGTAGGGGTTAATTAAAGGTGTAAATTCGTTGAAAAAAAATGCGTGGGCTCCCGCTGTATTTTCTCCACCAGACAGACAAAGCAAGCGAATGGGGGCAGATAATAATAGCCTAGGGAGGGTACATTTTTTTTTTTGCCCCCCCTGGCTACTAACATCTGCCCCCAGACACCCCAGAAAGGGCAAATCTCTAATTAAATTTGCCCTTTCTGGCACTTTGCCCGTCTATTCCCATTGCCCTGTAGCGGTGGCGAATGGGTTAATAAGGGGTTAAAGCCACCTTGCAATTGAAAGGTGACTGTAAGCCAGGTTAATAATTGAGAGCTGTCAATTAGACAACTATCAATTATTAATCCTATTGAAGTAAATAAAAAAACACACACACTTTAAGAATAAATAATTTTAATGAAATAAAAACACATTTTTTTGACCATCTTTTATTTTACTCTTAATCCGTGCGAAGCCCTTGATCTCCTAAAATAAATATAAAATAATAAAACAACATTATTCTTACCTATCTGGCGATCTGTCACGTCCCACGATGTAATCCTTCACAAAGGGTTAACTAGCAATCAGCTAAGCAGCGCAACTAATGCTGCGTGCTCAGCTGATAGCTCCTGAATGAATGAGCTTATCTCCTGCCGACAGGAGAGGATGTGCTTAATGAATGAAGCTTAATTGATTGTGTCCCACTTTCACCTTAGGTCAGGTCACTGAAGTGAAAGTGGCAATAAATAAGTTAAGCTCCATTCATTAATCTCTTCCTCTCCTTTCGCTGGGAGAGTAAGTTATTCATTCAGGGGGTTACAGCTAGGAGACAGCATTAGCTCTCTGCGAGCTGTAACCTGTTAACCCTTTCTGATGGATTACACCGTGGGACCTGACTGTACATCGGATTGGTAAGAATAATTTTGCTTTTTTATTTTATTTTTATTACAGGAAATGGTTTTAGCAGGAAAATAAAATATGGTCAAAAACTGTGTTTTTATTTCATTAAACTTCTTTTTTATTAAACTGTGTGTGTTTGATTTTTCTTTCATACAATAGGATTAATAATTGATAGTTGTCTAATTGACAGCTCTCAATTATTAACCTGGCTTAAAGTGACCTTTCAATTGCAAGGTGCCTTTAACCCCTTATTAACCCATTCGCCACCGCTACAGTGCAATGGGAATAGACGGGCAAAGTGCCAGAAAGGGCAAATCTAATTAGAGATTTGCCCTTTCTGGGGTGTCTGGGGGCAGATGTTAGTAGCCAGGGGGGGTACAAAAAAAATGTACCCTCCCTAGGCTATTATTATCTGCCCCCACTCGCTTGCTTTGTCTGTCTGGTGGAGAAAATACAGCGGGAGCCCACGCATTTTTTTTCAACGAATTTACACCTTTAATTAACACCTACATGTCTGAAATTTGGCACACATACACTTATGTAATTGTAAGTTCAAACCATATATGAAAATACAGGAAATGACATGGTTAACTGTGTCTAAACAATGTATCATTTCATGTCGGCTTCTGTGATTTCACAAAAGTCGGCAATTGAATTAGCGGCTATTACAGTATGTAGAAGTCTAGGAACTATAAATATATATATATATACATGTCACAATTACATGTATATATATATATATTGTAAGCTTTTCAGGGGATATAGCTCTGGGATCGCCGTCCGGGTAGACGGAGTGGCACGGAAACAGTTCATTCACAGACAGCAGTTCTGGTAAAAACTGGCCGCAACCAGTTTTATTAAAGTCCACAGCAAACAGAACATAATCAAAACCAAATCATAAACATAAGACCTGGGCTTGTCCAGCCACTTACTACACTTAGATAGATTTCCCTATCTATCCGGGACCAAACTCTAACAGCCTGGGCCAAAACAACACATATGTTCAGCATTTACCAGCATGGAGTTTCACAGAGTCTCCTCCTTGTGTCTGAAGGCACCTTCAACGTCCAGACTTGAGAAAGCTCCCCTCCTATTCAGCAGCTATCCGCATGGATTCTCACTGAGACTACTCCTGTGTCCGGGGTACATCGAGCACCCAGACTGAGACAGCTCATACTCCTGGAGACTGCTTCTTGTGCCTGGACTCCTTGTCCAGACTAAGCGAGCTCTCTGTCTGTGTTCGCAGACACCTACTTCTGGTCTCCTAATTAACAGCTAAGTGGTTTCAGGCCTGAGCTGCAAGTGTGTACTGAATGTAAGGTGTAGTGACCTTTCTCTACCACTAGGTTTACAAAGCCACACATTTCCCTTATACCATACAGCACAGTACCTAGGTGAAATGTACACCCAATTCGACACATATTCCTTCACTGTCTCTCACAATAATATATATATATATATATATATATATATATATATATATATATGTGTTCTATGTGTATATATCTATTCTTTCTTTTGTGATTTAAATACTATTCTTTTGGATCCATTATATGTCAGTTTTGCAAGCCTGCGAGAAATTCTCGCAAGTCGGATGAAAATCGGATGTTACAAGGTACACACACATGCGACTAAATCGCATCTTTGAAGGAAAATCGGATGCCAGGCGGATGTGTGATGTCTACATTTTGGTACGATAATCGACCGACTAAAACGGTCCGATTTTTTGTAGTTGTGTCTGACCCCGGCCTAAGACCTTGAATCAGCGATCTGTACTTCTATTAGCTGATAAGGGTCATGTGTGGAAACTGCATTTGCATAGCTGCCATCTTTGTACGGTTACTGCACCTGTGCTGTGGCTTCAATCCATGTCAGTTGGGGGTCATGGAAAGGTCGCCATTAATTCCTATGGGAAAATTTTTCCTTAAAATGCGATTTTTTTAAAAAACTACAAATCGGATCGACTCCAAAAATACATAGCACACCTGTCCCCACCGAGGGCTTCGAAACGCCTGAACGGGGTCTCTGCGCCGAGCGGTTCGGGCCGCATTAATTGCAGAAAACGCGGAGAAGAAGAAGAACTAGATGTGTATTTCCTGAAGGAACTACAGATTGTGCTTTGAATTGGTGCCCGGTAGTGTTGAGCGAACATGCTCGGACATGCTCCGTTAACCCTTGAGCATCGGGGTGCTCGGACATGCTCGGAACTCTGCAGAACACCTCATGTATTCGGGCAGGAAGCTCGGATGCCTGCCCAGCAAGTTTGGCGCCTGTTTTACAGCCAATAAACTTGCTGGAATGGCATAGCATCATAGTAATGCTGTAGCCATCTTTGTTACTGGCATTACTATGATTGGCCAAGAGGTCCTGGTGGGGGGTGCCTGTTTAGGGGAGTGGCTCCGCCCATCTCAGGGAAAGCATAGAGACGGCTCTATAGGGCTGTCTAGGGACTCCCTTTCCCCATCTAGGATTTTCCTGATTGACTTCTGAACCACGCCAGAAAACCAGGAAAGTGTGATCATCATCCACACTGCAGAGCTGAGCGGTGTATTGACAATGACACAGTGATACATGGAATATTAGGTGCAGTACTGACTGTGTATAAGATATAGCAGAGCTGAGCAGTGTAGTGAAGATGACATAGTGATACATGGAGTATTGTGTACAGTACTGACTTACTGTATAAGACATAGCAGAGCTGTACAGAATAGTGGAGACAACAGTGATAGCTCGAGTATTATCTACAGTACTGACTGTGTATAAGACATAGCAGAGCTGAACGGTGCAGCGGAGATGACACAGTGATACATGAAGTATTGTGTACAGTGCTAACTGTATAAGACATAGCAGAGCTGAAGAAAGTAGTGAAGATGACACAGTAATACAAGGAGTATTGGGTACTGTGTATAAGACATAGCAGGGCTGAGCTGTGTAGTGGAGACGACAGTGATACAAGGAGTATTGTGTACTGTGTATAAGATATAGCTGAGTGGTGTAGTGGAGATGACACATGGAGTATTGTGTACAGTACGGACTGCCTGTATAAGATATAGCTGAGCAGTTTAGTGAAGGCGACACAGTGATATATGGAGTATTATGCACAGTACTGACTGACTGTGTATAAGACATAGCAGAGCTGAACAGAGTAGTGGGGACGACACAGTGATACCTGGAGTATTATCTACAGTTCTGAACCACGCCAGAAAACTAAGAAAGTGTGAACATCATCCACACCATCCGCAAAAAATACGGTACCCGGACAGTCTGTATATAGGATATACCAACAATGGTAGGACGCTGGTTTATCTTGTTTTTCTATTGGCATCAGGTTCTTTTGGTTTAAAGATGAAACCTATAGATGTCTTGTGTTTTTTAACCCCTCTCTGACATTAGACGTACTATACCGTCCATAAAACCCGTGCCATTCTGCCCATGGACGGGATAGTACGTCATAGGCGATCAGCTGCGCTCCTGAGGGGAGCGCAGCTAATCGCCGCCGGGTGTCAGCTGATTATCACAGCTGACATCCGTGACTGTGTGTCAGGAGCGGTCACGGACCGCTCCCGGCACATTAACCCCTAGCACACCGCGATCAAACATGATCGCGGTGTACTGGGGGCACAGGGGAGGATCGCGCAGGGTGGGGGCTCCCTGCGCGCCCCCCTGAGACCCTCAGACCAGCGCGATGTGATTGCGCTGTTCTGAGGGCTTCCTCCCTCCCAGGACCCGGATCCAAGATGGCGCCGGGGTCCTGGAGGGAGGCGGCTACCTCAGTGCCTGCCGAGAGCAGGCACTGAGAAGCCTGCTGCACTGCCTGAGCGATCGCTGGTGTGACAGAGTGCTGTGCACACTGTCACACCAGCGATTTGATAAAATACAGTGATGTCCCACCCTGGGACAAAGTAAAAAAGTTAAAAAAATAAAAATAAACATGTTATAAAAAAAAATCCAAAATAAATAAAAAAAAAATATATATATTCCCCAATAAATTCATTTCTTCCTGTAAATAAAAAAAACAAAACAATAAAAGTACACATATTTGGTATCGCCGCGTCCGTAACGACCCCCCCTATAAAACTGTCCCACTAGTTAACCCCTTTAGTGAACCCCTTAAAAAAAAAAAAAAAAACGAAGCAAAAAATCAATGCTTTATCATCATACAGCCGAACAAAAAGTGGAATAACGCGCGATCAAAAAGACCGATATAAATAAACATGGTACCGCTGAAAACGTCATCTTGTCCCGCAAAAAACGAGCTGCCATACAGCATCATCAGCGAAAAAATAAAAAAGTTATAGCTCGCAGAATAAAGCGATGCAAAAATAATTATTTTTTATATAAAATTGTTTTTATTCTATAAAAGCGCCAAAACATAAAAAAATGATATAAATGAGGTATCGCCATAATCGTACTGACCCAAAGAATAAAACTGCTTTATCAATTTTACCACACGCGGAACAATAAAAACGCCTCCCCCAAAAGAAATTCATGAATTGCTGATTTTTGTTCATTCAAACCTCCCAAAAATCGAAATAAAAAGCGATCAAAAAATGTCACCTGCTCAAAAATGGTACAAATAAAAACGTCAACTCGTACCGCAAAAAATAAGACCTCACATGACTCTGTGGGCCAAAATATGCAAAAATTACAGCTCTCAAAATGTGGCGATGCAAAAAACTATTTTTGCAATAAAAAGCGTCTTTTAGCGTGACAGCTGCCAATCATAAAAACCCGCTATAAATAGTAAATCAAACCCCCCTTTATCACCCCCTTAGTTAGGGAAAAATAATAAAATTAAAAAAATGTATTTATTTCCATTTTCCCATTAGGGTTAGGGTTAGGGTTGTGGCTAAAGTTAGGGTTAGGGTTGGCGCTAAAGTTAGGATTAGGGTTAGGGTTGGGATTAGGGGTGTGTTAGGGTTAGGTTTGTGGTTAGGGTTGGGACTAGGGTTAGGGGTGTGTTGGGGTTAGGGTTGGAGTTAGAATTGGGGGGTTTCCGCTGTTTAGGCACATCAGGGGCTCTCCAAATGTGACATGGCGTCTGATCTCAATTCCAGCCAATTCTGCGTTGAAAAAGTCAAACGGTGCTCCTTCACTTCTGAGCTCTGCCATGCGTCCAAACAGTAGTTTATCCCCACATATGGGGTATCAGCGTACTCTGGACCCCAAGAGTTATTGTGCAATTTGTCCTATTTCTTCTGTTACCCATGGGAAAATAAAAAACTGGGGGCGAAAATATCATTTTTGTACAAAAAAAATATTTTTTTGTTTTTACGGCTGTACATTATAAACTTCTGTGAAGCACTTGGGGCTTCATAGCGCTCACCACACACCTAGATAAGTTCCTTGTGGGGTCTATTTTCCAAAATGGGGTCACTTGTTGGGGATTTCCACTGTTTAGGGCGCATCAGGGGCTCTCCAAATGCGACATGACGCCCCCAGACCATTCCATCAAAGTCTGCAATCCAAAACGTCACTACTTCCCTTCCGAGCCCCAACGTGTACCCATACAGTAGTTTTCTCCCACATATTGGGTATCAGCGTACTCAGGACAAATTGGGCAACAACTTTTGGGGTCCAATTTCTCCTGTTACCCTTGTGAAAATAAAATATTGGGGGCGAAAAAATCATTTTTGTAAAAAAAAAAAAGATTTTTTATTTTTACGGCTGTGCGTTATAAACTTCTGTGAAGCACTTCGGGGTTCAAAGTGCTCACCACACATCTAGATAAGTTCCTTGTGGGGTCTATTTGCCAAAATGGGGTCACTTGTGGGGGGTTTCCACTGTTTAGGTGCATCAGGGGCTCTCCAAATGCGACATGACGCCCCCAGACCATTCATCAAAGTCTGCAATCCAAAACGTCACTACTTCCCTTCCGAGCCCCGACGTGGACCCATACAGTAGTTTTCGCCCACATATTGGGTATCAGTGTACTCAGGACAAATTGGACAACAACTTTTGGGGTCCAATTTCTTCCCGTTACCCTTGTGAAAATAAAATATTGGGGGCGAAAAAATCATTTTTGTAAAAAAAAAAAAGATTTTTTATTTTTACGGCTGTACGTTATAAACTTAGTGAAACACTCGGGGTTCAAAGTTCTCACCACACATCTAGATAAGTTCCTTGTGGGTCTATTTCCAAAATGGGTACTTTGGGGGTTTCCACTGTTTAGGGCAATCAGGGGCTCTCCAACACGACATGGACGCCACCAACTTCTAAAAAGTCAGACAATCAAACGTCACCTTCCCTTCCAACCTGCCATGACCCAACAGTGGTTTTCCGCCCACATATGGGTATCAGGCACTCAGGACAAATTGCACAATAACTTTTGGGTCTTTTGTTACCCTTGTGAAAATAAAATATTGGGGTGAAAAATCATTTTTGTAAAAAAAAAAAAGATTTTTAAATTTTACGGCTCTACGTTATAAACTTGTGTGAAACACCTGGGGGTTCAAATTCTCACCACAAATCTAGATAAGTTCCTTAGGGGTCTAGTTTCCAAAATGGGTCATTTTGGGGGTTTCCACTGTTTAGGCAATCAGGGCTCTCCAAACACACATGGCTCACTCAATTCCAGCCAATTCTGGTTGAAAAAGTCAAAGCGCTCCTTCCCATTCCAAAGCTCTGCCTGCCCCAAACAGTGGTTTCCCCCCACATATGGGGTATCAGCGACTCAGGACAAATTGCACAAAACTTTTGGCAATTCTCTGTTACCCTTGGAAAATAAAAATTGTGACTAAAAGATCATTTTTGTGGAAAAAATAGGATTTTTATTTTCACTGCCCGGCATTATAAACTTGTGTGAAGCACTTGGGGTTCAAATTGCTCACAAAATCTAGATAAGTTCCTTAGGGGGTCTAGTTTCCAAAATGGGGTCACTTGTGGGGGGTTTCCACTGTTTAGGCACATCTGGGGCACTCAAACGAACATGCATCCAAATCATTCAGCCAATTTTGAAAACGTCATTACTACTTCCTTCCAGCTCTGCCGTGCGCCCAAACAGTTTCCCCCCCACATATGGGGTATCAGCGTACTCAGGACAAATTGGACAACAACTTTTGGGTCCAATTTTCCTGTCCTTGGAAAATAAAAATTGTGACTAAAAAATTTTTGTGGAAAAAATGATTTTTTTTTTCATCCCCGGCTTATAAACTTTGTTGAAACACTTGGGGGTTCAAAGTGCTCACCAGATCTAGATAAGTACCTTAGGGGGTCTAGTTTCCAAAATGGTGTCACTTGTGGGGGTTTCCACTGTTTAGGCTCATCTGGGCACTGCAAACGGAACATGACCCCCATTAACGTCTGCATTCCAAAACGTTACTACTTCCTTTCCAAGCCCTGCCGTGCGCCCAAACAGTTTCCCCCCCA
Source organism: Oophaga sylvatica (assembly GCA_033576555.1). Lineage (NCBI taxonomy): Eukaryota > Metazoa > Chordata > Amphibia > Anura > Dendrobatidae > Oophaga > Oophaga sylvatica. Next base: position 44,322 of record JARQOD010003486.1, on the reverse strand, counting down.
CATATGGGGTATCAGCGTACTCAGGACAAATTGGACAACAACTTTTGGGGTCCAATTTCCTTGGGAAAATTCAAAAATTTGGGACTAAAAAATCATTTTTGTGGAAAATTGATTTTTTTTTTTTCACACCCAGGCTTTATAAACTTTTGTGAAACACTTGAGGGTTCAAAGTGCTCACATCAGATCTAGATAAGTACCTTAGGGGGTCTAGTTTCCAAAATGGTGTCACTTGTGGGGGGTTTCCACTGTTTAGGCGCATCAGGGGCTCTCCAAACGCGACATGGCATCCAATCTAAATTCCAGCCAATTTTAGTTTGAAAAAGTCAAACGTCGCTCCTTCCCTTACGAGCTCTGCCGTGTACCCAAACAGTGGTTTTCCCCCACATAGGGGGTATTGGCGTACTCAGGAGAAATTGCATAACAACCTTATCTGTCCATTTTCTCCTTTTACCCTTGTGAAAATAAAAAAAAGTTTGTAAAAGATAATTTTTGTGGCTAAAAAGTAAAATATTCATTTTTTCCTTCCATGTTGCTTTAGTTACTGTGAAGCACCTGAAGGGTTAATAAACTTCTTGAATGTGGTTTTGAGTACCTTGAGGGGTGCAGTTTTTAGAATGGTGTCACTTTTGGGTATTTTCTGCCATATAGACCCCTCAAAGTGACTTCAAATGTGAGGTGGTCCCTAAAAAAAATGGCTTTGTAAATTTTGCTGTAAAAATGAGAAATCGCTGGTCAACTTTTAACCCTTATAACTTCCTAACAAAAAAAAATTTTGGTTCCAAAATTGTGCTGATGTAAAGTAGACATGTGGGAAATGTTATTTCTTAACTATTTTGTGTGATATATTTCTCTGTTTTAAGGGAATAAAAATTCAAAGTTTGAAAATTGCAAAATTTTAAAAATTTTCGCCATATTTGTGTTTTTTTCAAAAATAAACGCAAGTTATATCGAAGAAATTTTACCACCAACATGAAGTACAATATGTCACGAGAAAACAATCTCAGAGTCGCCAAGATTCGTTGAAGCGTTCCAGAGTTATAACCTCATAAAGAGACAGTGGTCAGAATTGTAAAAATTGGCCCGGTCATTAACGTGCAAACCACCCTTGGGGGTGAAGGGGTTAAACACGTACTAGATTTTTCTATCCTCAAATGTGAGGTATATCACTGTACATATGTATATAGCCAACCTGCTAATCTTTCTGGGATGCTATATTTTATTAGAAAAACGAATAAGGCCAGATTCACACGTCAGTATTTTAAAACGTTTTCCGCAGTTGTTTTTAGCCGTGGAATACGCAATTGAATTGGTCCCATTGTTTTCAATGGGCCAATTCACACTTGTGGGGACAGCTGCGATTTTGTTACACGCGAGGAAAATAAATAAATAAAAAAAAAAAATATCGCAGCATGTCCATTCTTTTGTGTTTTCGGTTTTTTACCCGCACCCGCAGGCTCCCATAGGAGTCAACGGGTGCAGGTAAAAAACGTTGTCCAATTGCGGTACATACGCAATACATTGCGGATGTACCGCAATTATTTGTCACCGGCTGCCACTGCGCATGTCAATTCATTGTATGGTAAATAATGTTTCTGAACACATATTCCATTACACGCATAAAAAAAAAACCTTTTAAAAAATGTTTTTTTCTTCGTGCTGAAAAAAATGGCGCAATGCTCTGATAACACTGATCCCAGTAGAAAACTTTCAGTCACAGATGCATCCAGGGGCATTTCCCATATTATTGCCATTAGTGTTGAGCGATACGATACCGCAAGTATCGGGTATCGGCCGATATTAGCTGTATCGGCCTTTCGATACTTTGTTCCGATATTTTCCATATATCGTATACCGGAATCGAAAGTTCCCATAATTCTTTGAGAGGCAATGTGATTTTAGTCAGCCAATGAGGAATCCTAAGAAGTGTGGGCACATCCTGTACTGCTGCGGTCATGTTAACTAATGGCATGGCTGTGATTGGATGCTGAAATGATGTCAGAATGCACTATAAAAGGCGCCGCCGCCATTTTAGCGTCACTGTGCTGACTCTGAGGGACAGTTAGAGATTGCGATTTAGTGTAGTATGCTTTAGGCAGGCTAGCACCAACCGCTGTGTAAAGCTTCCTTTTGCCTGCAGTGTTGTTTTAACAGCTCTGCAAGGTGTGTGTGAGTGCAGGTGACGCTGCAGTTTGCTCTGCATGCAACGCTGTCTGTAGGCATCTGCACGTGTCACTCACAGACTCTTTTTTTTTTCTTCAGTGTAATTCTTGCTGCTCCATGCAATTTAAATTTTAGTGTGACGCGCTTCCATCCGTATCCAATACATTGGTTGCAAACACTATAGAAGTAGACAAAGGAGTAGCCTTTCACAGATTGTGAACAGTTGTGTTTCAGTGTTCACTTCAGTCTGTGTTTTTTATATTTTTGAGTGCACATCACGCTCCAGTTACTTGTTCAAGCACTGCTGCTTGTACTCTGCTGAGCGTGTCTCAGTGCCTCATCCTTTTCATTTCTCTCCAATTGGTTCTGCTCCATTCCATTTAAAATAAATATAATCTATTAGTGTGACGCGCTTCCATCCGTATCCAATACATTGGTTGCAAACACTATAGAAGTAGACAGAGGAGTAGCCTTTCACAGATTGTGAACAGTTGTGTTTCAGTGTTCACTTCAGTCTGTGTTTTTTATTTTTTGAGTGCACATCACGCTCCAGTTACTTGTTCAAGCACTGCTGCTTGTACTCTGCTGAGCGTGTCTCAGTGCCTCATCCTTTTCATTTCTCTCCAATTGGTTCTGCTCCATTCCATTTAAAATAAATATAATCTATTAGTGTGACGCGCTTCCATCCGTATCCAATACATTGGTTGCAAACACTATAGAAGTAGACAAAGGAGTAGCCTTTCACAGATTGTGAACAGTTGTGTTTCAGTGTTCACTTCAGTCTGTGTTTTTTATTTTTTGAGTGCACATCACGCTCCAGTTACTTGTTCAAGCACTGCTGCTTGTACTCTGCTGAGCGTGTCTCAGTGCCTCATCCTTTTCATTTCTCTCCAATTGGTTCTGCTCCATTCCATTTAAAATAAATATCATCTATTAGTGTGACGCGCTTCCATCCGTATCCAATACATTGGTTGCAAACACTATAGAAGTAGACAAAGGAGTAGCCTTTCACAGATTGTGAACAGTTGTGTTTCAGTGTTCACTTCAGTTTGTGTTTTTTATTTTTTGAGTGCACATCACGCTCCAGTTACTTGTTCAAGCACTGCTGCTTGTACTCTGCTGAGCGTGTCTCAGTGCCTCATCCTTTTCATTTCTCTCCAATTGGTTCTGCTCCATTCCATTTAAAATAAATATAATCTATTAGTGTGACGCGCTTCCATCCGTATCCAATACATTGGTTGCAAACACTATAGAAGTAGACAAAGGAGTAGCCTTTCACAGATTGTGAACAGTTGTGTTTCAGTGTTCACTTCAGTCTGTGTTTTTTATTTTTTGAGTGCACATCACGCTCCAGTTACTTGTTCAAGCACTGCTGCTTGTACTCTGCTGAGCGTGTCTCAGTGCCTCATCCTTTTCATTTCTCTCCAATTGGTTCTGCTCCATTCCATTTAAAATAAATATAATCTATTAGTGTGACGCGCTTCCATCCGCATCCAATACATTGGTTGCAAACACTATAGAAGTAGACAAAGGAGTAGCCTTTCACAGATTGTGAACAGTTGTGTTTCAGTGTTCACTTCAGTCTGTGTTTTTTATTTTTTGAGTGCACATCACGCTCCAGTTACTTGTTCAAGCACTGCTGCTTGTACTCTGCTGAGCGTGTCTCAGTGCCTCATCCTTTTCATTTCTCTCCAATTGGTTCTGCTCCATTCCATTTAAAATAAATATAATCTATTAGTGTGACGCGCTTCCATCCGTATCCAATACATTGGTTGCAAACACTATAGAAGTAGACAAAGGAGTAGCCTTTCACAGATTGTGAACAGTTGTGTTTCAGTGTTCACTTCAGTCTCTGCGTAATAACCACACTTAGGCCTTATAACTTTTCTGACTTTCTTTATCAATCTACCAAGATGAAGAAGGCAGGGAGTAAGGCACGTGGTCGTGGCCGTGGAGTTTCAGCAGGGAGAGGACGTGGGGATTCTGTGACTGCTGCCGCCCTCAGTGACACAGCATCCACCAGTTTTACCCATGAGCGTTCCTTTATGCGCACTTTGGTAGGAGCTCGGCGTGCCCCCCTGCTGCGGGAAGAACAAATTGAAGCCGTTGTTGGTTGGATGGCAGCCAATGCATCGACTTCAATTCCTTCCACCTCCTCTCAGGAACACAACACTGTTGAGCAACCATCTGTCTGTTCACCGCCTGTCAAATTGCCCAGCCAGTCAGAGAGTTCTGTACAGGAGCCAGCTGAGTCTCTGCTTCTGTTCTCAGAATCTGTTGGCTCGCAAACACGGGCACAGGCAAGCAGCATTCTGCAATTTGAAGAAGAGGGAGTATGCAGTGATGCGCAACAGCTGTGTCTCTCTCAATCTGAAGAGGCGGGTGAGCCAGTGCCGATGGACAGCACACCGCAGAACGCATCTCATGATGATGATGAGACTCAGTTGCCAGGTTTTGTGGAGCATGGTGCTGCCCAGACCATCCAACAGCAGCAGGTGTTGGAAGAGGGTAGTGGAGATGATGAAGTCCGAGACCCAACATGGCGTGAGCAGTAGGAAGGTGGTGGGAGCAGCTCTGAGGAAGAGATTGGCCCAACGGTACAAAGAGGAGGGAGAGGTAGGCTGCAGACTCGCTTGCCTGTAGCCTCCAGTTTGGCACCTGTTGGGAGCAGTTCTCTTAGAAATGTCAAAATTGGCGCTCCCATGACTTGCACTGCGTGGTCCTTTTTTGACAGACTTGTAGATGATATTTGCTATGTTCAATGCAAGCTGTGTAAGCAAAAAGTTAAAAGAGGTAAAAATATCAGTAACCTGAATACCACAAATATGTGGAAACATGTACGGACAAAGCACGTAGCTGAGTTACAAAGACACACTGGAGATGTAGGCCAACCTACAGCAGCACCTACATCTTCAGGTCGTGTTGGAGCCTCTACCTCCAGCTCACACACACCTGGTTCGGCTTCCTCACAGGATCTCCATGGAAGAACCTCGGTCACTGTTGTCCATAGACAAACTGTTATTCCACCCACAGCAGCAAGTTCACAGTCATCGTCACACTCCCAGGCCACAAAACAGCCATCGGTACCACAGGCATGGGATAAAAGACGGCCATACTCGGCAAACCATCCACGAGCATAGGCTCTGAATGCTGGCATTGCAAAACTCCTGTCCCTTGAAATGCTGTCATTCAGGCTGGTGGAGACTGACAGTTTCAGGAACTTAATGGCATTGGCAGTCCCACAATATAATGTGCCAAGCCGATTTTATTTCAGCAGGCAAGCCGTCCCTGCTCTGCAAAAACATGTCGAGAGAAACATTAAACATGCGCTACTAAACGCCGTCAGTAGCAGGGTCCACCTGACCACCGATGCGTGGACCAGTACCCATGGCCAGGGACGATACCTTTCCCTCACTGCCCATTGGGTCAATGTTGTGGAGCCGGGTACAGATCTTGCCAGTGGCGCTGTACGTGTTCTGCCAACTCCAAGGATTGCAGGAATCCAGTCTGTACACATTGATTCCTCCTCCTACTCCAGTTCCTCAGAATCATCGCTGCATGAGCCGTCACGGTATACCTCCACATGGACCCGTGAACGCTTACCTGTTGTGACCGATATGAGCACAGCCGTGGCCAAACGTCAACAGGCCGTCCTGAAAATGATTTCAATGGGGAATCTAAGCCACACAGCGCAGGAGGTATGGAATGCCATCAAGCAGGAGAGCGACGTGTGGTTTTTGCCTGCGAATCTCCAGCCAGGCTTGGTAGTGTGTGACAATGGCCGAAATCTGGTGGCAGCTCTGGGCCTTGGCAACCTTACTCACATACCATGTCTGGCACATGTGCTCAACTTGGTCGTGCAGAGTTTTTTGAGGGACTATCCGGATCTTGCTGGACTGCTGCAGAAGGTCCGCCTAGAGTGCGCTCACTTGCGACGTTCCAGCATAGCCAGATCACGCATTGCTGCTCTGCAATGCCGATTTCGCCTTCCTGAACATCGCATCATATGTGACGTACCCACCAGGTGGAATTCCACGTTACATATGTTGGAGCGGTTGTGTGAGCAGCAGACAGCAGTAATGGAGTATCAGCTGCATCAGGCGCAATCAAGTCGCTCTTTGCGCCGTCCACACTTCACCACTACTGAGTGGGCCTCTATGAAGGACATCTGCGACGTTTTGCGTGCGTTTGATGTCTCAACGCGGATGGCGAGTGCAGATGATGCACTAGTCAGCATGACTGTCCCCCTTATCTGCCTGCTTCAGAAATCACTGAAAGCACTAAAGGAAGAGGTTTTGGAAGAGGTGGAGGATGAGGAGTAACAAATTCTATTACCTTCAGTACAGTCAGCGCAACGTGGTTCCTCACAAAGGGCTGGGCAGGGCTCACTTTGTGAGGAGGAGGAGGAGTCAATGGAGGAGGAAGAAATCCCTACAGAGGGAGGTACACAACGCTCTAGTCAGTATGTAGAGCGAGGGTGGGGTGATGCAGAGGAGGCAGAGATGACGCCTCTTCCACAGGACAGCTTTTGTTGGCCAGTTGGGAGTCTGCAGCACATGGTTGATTTCATGCTTCAGTGCCTGAGAAACGACCGCCGCATCGCCCACATTCTCACCACGTCAGATTATTGGGTGTACACCCTCCTAGACCCTCGCTACCGGGACAACTTACAAACCCTCATCACACCGGGGAACCGGGACCGTAAAATGCGGGAGTACCAAGACACACTGGTGCAATCCATACTGTTGTACATTCCAGCCAAGAGAGATGCTGCTGCTACTGCTTTACAAAGCAGCTCTGTGCGTCGAGGCAGTGTAGACACCTCTACAACAAGAGGGAGCACAAGCAGCGCCTCTGCACAGGGCAAGAGCTGTATGTTACAAATGTGGCGAAGTTTTGTGACAGCGCCAGCAAGGTCTACACCATCCGAGACGGCTCCAGTCACCAGGAAGCAACGTTTCCGTAAGATGGTGACAGACTACTTGTCTTTCCCTCTAAGTGTACTCCCAGATGCCTCTTCCCCTTTCAAATTTTGGGTCTCTAAGTTGGATACATGGCCAGAGCTTAGCCAGTATGCATTGGAGGTGCTGGCTTGCCCTGCTGCCAGTGTATTATCTGAGCGCGTCTTTAGTGCTGCAGGTGGTGTACTAACAGACCGTCGCATGCGACTATCCTCAGAGAATGTAGACCGGCTTACTTTTCTGAAAATGAACAAGGCATGGATATCACCTGAATTTGCCTGTCCGTTTTAAGATTAAATAACTGTTTGGCAACGTTTTCCATGTCTCCTGTTATGTTCATCTTTCTACCACCTGAACTCTACTCCCTGGGCTACAACACCGCCATTTGTTGCTCGTAAGTAATTGGCAGGGTACTGACTCCTGGCCAGCCTGGTTACAGCACGACAGCTGTTTCCTGGCAGTGTGAACGTCAATTATCCTCCAATAAGTTGTGCTGTCGTGTTGCATTCGGGTTAGCCGACTCTATGGTGCCTGCAGTTTAGGTGATTCCTATGTGTGCTGTGGGATATGTAAATAAAGGCTGTTTCCATTGTGACAATAGGACAAGCACCCACTGTAGGACTGTGTGATTCGGTAACTGCGGACGGCTTGCGTCCTGTCAACTTACATTTTCATGGGTGCGTTCTGCTACCCGTCCGGGGTCCAGTACCGTCAACTGGTTCTCCCCAGTGCCTTTGGCCTAGGTGCCTCCATCTCCGTATACGAGTTCCAGCAACGTCTGCTGGTCCTTGGTAGTGCTTTGGAGCACAGGTACCTCCTGCTTAGTAACCGTGTCACAGTAACATCAGCTGGTACTCGGTTGTGACATTGCCTCTTTTCCTTCTGCTACCCGTCCGGGGTCCAGTACCGTCAACTGGTTCTCCCCAGTGCCTTTGGCCTAGGTGCCTCCATCTCCGTATACGAGTTCCAGCAACGTCTGCTGGTCCTTGGTAGTGCTTTGGAGCACAGGTACCTCCTGCTTAGTAACCGTGTCACAGTAACGTCAGCTGGTACTCGGTTGTGACATTGCCTCTTTTCCTTCTGCTACCCGTCCGGGGTCCAGTACCATCAACTGGTTCTCCCCAGTGCCTTTGGCCTAGGTGCCTCCATCTCCGTATACGAGTTCCAGCAACGTCTGCTGGTCCTTGGTAGTGCTTTGGAGCACAGGTACCTCCTGCTTAGTAACCGTGTCACAGTAACGTCAGCTGGTACTCGGTTGTGACATTGCCTCTTTTCCTTCTGCTACCCGTCCGGGGTCCAGTACCGTCAACTGGTTCTCCCCAGTGCCTTTGGCCTAGGTGCCTCCATCTCCGTATACGAGTTCCAGCAACGTCTGCTGGTCCTTGGTAGTGCTTTGGAGCACAGGTACCTCCTGCTTAGTAACCGTGTCACAGTAACATCAGCTGGTACTCGGTTGTGACATTGCCTCTTTTCCTTCTGCTACCCGTCCGGGGTCCAGTACCGTCAACTGGTTCTCCCCAGTGCCTTTGGCCTAGGTGCCTCCATCTCCGTATACGAGTTCCAGCAACGTCTGCTGGTCCTTGGTAGTGCTTTGGAGCACAGGTACCTCCTGCTTAGTAACCGTGTCACAGTAACGTCAGCTGGTACTCGGTTGTGACATTGCCTCTTTTCCTTCTGCTACCCGTCCGGGGTCCAGTACCATCAACTGGTTCTCCCCAGTGCCTTTGGCCTAGGTGCCTCCATCTCCGTATACGAGTTCCAGCAACGTCTGCTGGTCCTTGGTAGTGCTTTGGAGCACAGGTACCTCCTGCTTAGTAACCGTGTCACAGTAACGTCAGCTGGTACTCGGTTGTGACATTGCCTCTTTTCCTTCTGCTACCCGTCCGGGGTCCAGTACCGTCAACTGGTTCTCCCCAGTGCCTTTGGCCTAGGTGCCTCCATCTCCGTATACGAGTTCCAGCAACGTCTGCTGGTCCTTGGTAGTGCTTTGGAGCACAGGTACCTCCTGCTTAGTAACCGTGTCACAGTAACGTCAGCTGGTACTCGGTTGTGACATTGCCTCTTTTCCTTCTGCTACCCGTCCGGGGTCCAGTACCGTCAACTGGTTCTCCCCAGTGCCTTTGGCCTAGGTGCCTCCATCTCCGTATACGAGTTCCAGCAACGTCTGCTGGTCCTTGGTAGTGCTTTGGAGCACAGGTACCTCCTGCTTAGTAACCGTGTGTAATGTATGTGATACAGTTCATATAGCGTCTTGTGCTTGGGTGCGATGAAAATACTTGAGACACAGGTTGAAAAAGAAAGTCTTGTATTGCTTCATACAAATTGGCAAAAATAAACATACAGGTTGCAAACACAGAAGCAGGAGACACAGCAGGCCAAAGTAATCTAAGTTCATCAATAACTCTCCACAACAGATTCAGATCTTCTTCTATGTTACCGCAAGTCCATGCAACCGTGAGGCTTTCAAGAGCAGAGTTCAGAGTCCACAAGAGCTCCAGAGTTTCTCAGTAGAAATGGCTGGAGTACAAAGTCCAAGGCTTCAGGAGTCAGAACACAGGTTCACTGCAGGCCAGATACTGAAGCACTGATTGCTCAGGTGTGGCTGTTTAAGAAGCAAACGGAGAGAATCAGGGCGGGAACATGCAAGCTGGAAAACTCCATTTTAACTGAGGGCAAGATAGCTGCAGCAAAACAGAAAGCAAAATGGCCGACGAACAAACTGAGTTTCAGAAACAGATATACAGAACCTTACATTACTCCCCCCTTAGGGGCAACCTCCGGATGACCTCAGACCAGGCTTGTGTGGGTACCTCTGATGAAACTGACGGAGCAAGCGAGGAGCATTAACGTTATTGACTGGCTCCCATGAGTTGTCCTCCACTGGGTAGCCCTGCCATTTGATCAGATATTGTAACTGATTTCTATACAACCTGGAATCTAAAATCCTTTCCACCACAAATTCTTCCTGACCATCGACTAGCACTGGGTCAGGGCAAGGAGAAGAACGTCCAGGAAACGTATTGGGTGTTGCAGCCTTTAGTAGGGATACATGAAAGACAGGGTGGATTCTCATAGTTCTGGGCAATTGAAGACGACAAGCAACGGCACTTATAATCTTACTGATTTTATAGGGTCCAATGTACTTATGTCCCAACTTAGATGATGGAATCCTTAACTTAAGATTTCTGGTTGACAGCCAGACCAGGTCTCCTACCTTAAAAACTGGTGCAGGTTTACGAAATTTATCTGCTGCCTTCTTGTACCTTTCCTGAGCCGATTCCAGATTCTCCTTTAGAAGATCCATATTCTTCTGTAAAGTCGTGACTCTTTCAGCCACTGCTGGCAAAGGCGTCTCTATGGGAAATCGTGGTAGAATATTAGGATGATAACCTAAATTAGAGAAAAAAGGAGACTGTTTAGTGGAGGCACTCTGAGAGTTGTTATAAGAGAACTCAGCCAATGGAAGTAGATCCACCCAATCATCCTGTAGGTGGCAGATAAAACAGCGGAGATACTGCTCCAGGGTTTGATTGGTTCGTTCGGTTTGTCCATTAGTCTGGGGATGAAAAGCAGAAGAAAGGTTTACTTTAATGTCCAATGCTGCACAGAAATTTTGCCAAAACCTAGAAGTGAATTGCACCCCTCGATCCGAAATAACCTCATCCGGTACTCCATGTAAACGAAAAACATCTTTAATCATCAAATCTGATGTCTGTTTTGCAGTGGGTAAGCCGACACAAGGGATAAAATGAGCTGCCTTTGTTAAACGATCAACCACCACTAGAATAGTGTTCTTCCCTTGAGAGGTTGGTAATTCGACAATGAAGTCCATAGAAATGGATCCCCACGGGCGGGACGGGGTGGGAAGAGGCTGTAACAGACCAGTTGGTGAAGAGCGAGGTGTTTTGCATCTTGCACAAACCTCACATGAAGTGACATAATCCAAAACATCCTTCCTACAAGTGGGCCACCAAAAGAAACGAGAAAGAAATTCCTGTGTCTTTAGAATTCCTCTATGCCCGGCTATTTTGGAATCATGAATGAGTTGCAATACTCTCAATCTGACTGTTTCAGGTATATACAGACGTTGTCCCAGAATCCACACACCATTCTTAAAGACAAGACTTACGTCCCTTGGGGGTTGAGCCAAAAAAGAATCCGCATGGTATGCTTCCTTGATGTCTTTAATTAGTTCTTGATGATGAATCACTCCTAGGAATCTAGAGTCAGGAAGAATAGTCTTAGGAGGAGTAATTGGACGTGTCTCTGCTGAGTAAATCCTAGAGAGTGCATCAGCCTTTCCATTGCGCGATCCTGGTCTATAAGAAATAATAAAATTAAATTGGTTTAAGAAAAGATTCCAGCGAGCCTGGCGAGGAGTCAGGCACTTAGCCGACCTGATAAACTCAAGATTACGATGATCTGTCAGAACGACTATTTGCTGTGCAGCTCCTTGCAGAAGGTGTCTCCATTCTTTGAAGGCGGCAATAATGGCCAACAACTCTCTATTGCCCACATCGTAGTTCTTCTCAGCCGAAGATAACTGCTGGGAAAAGAAGGCACAGGGATGCAAGACATTCTTCTCACCTGTTCTCTGAGAAAGTATAGCTCCCACGGCACAGTCTGAAGCATCCACCTCTATTATGAAGGCAAGCTCTGGGTTGGGATGTACTAGAATAGGTGCAGTGGTAAATTTATCTTTTAGACGGGAAAATGCTTCCTGGGCTTGGGGAGTCCAGGAGAACTTAGACTCTTTCCGGGTAAGTTGGGTGATAGGTGACACTACCTCAGAGAAATTTCTAATGAAACGTCTATAGAAGTTTGCAAACCCGATGAAGCGCTGTACCTCCTTCACATTTCTAGGACTTGGCCAATCATTGATGGCTTGGGTTTTACTTCCATCCATACTAATTCCTTGTGTAGACAGTACATACCCCAGAAATTGAATTTCGGTCTTATGGAATTCACACTTTTCAAGCTTGATGTAAAGATGATTTTGTCTTAGACGTTCCAAGACCATTCTCACATGTCCATGATGTTCCTCTGTGGAGTTAGAAAAAATTAAAATATCATCCAAATAAATTACCACGAATGTATCTAGGAGATCCCTGAAGATGTCATTCACCAAGTGTTGGAAAGTGGCTGGGGCGGTACTCAGACCAAAAGGCATAACCAGATATTCAAAGTGTCCATAGCGTGACCTGAATGCAGTCTTCCATTCATCCCCAGGTCTAATACGGACTAAGTTATAGGCCCCACGAAGATCTAGTTTAGAAAAAATTTTAGCATGTCGCACTCTCTCCAACAACTCAGGGATTAAAGGCAATGGATAACGGTTTCTAATAGTAACCTTATTAAGTTCCCTATAGTCTACGCATGGTCTCAGGGATCCATCTTTCTTCTTTACAAAGAATATGGGTGCCCCTGCAGGAGATGAAGAGGGGCGTATGAAGCCCTTGGCTAGATTTTCGTCTATGTACTCTTTTAAAGCCTTCAGCTCGGGCCCCGCCAGGGGGTAGATCTTACCAAAAGGTATCTCTGCTCCAGGCAATAATTCAATTGGACAATCATATGGACGATGAGGAGGAAGCTGGTCAGCGTTCTTCTTGTCACATAAATCCACATAGTCCTGGTATACAGCTGGTAATTCAGGGACTGACATGGTTCCTTTAGGAACAGAGCAAGCTGAAATTTTTTGACTCATCTGTTTCTCTGGGAAGTGTAATTCCTTGGTCTCCCAGTTAATGGTAGGATTCTGAGCCTGCAGCCATGGTAGCCCTAGAATAATGGGAAAGTGAGGAGAAGAGATAAGCATAAAGGACAGTTTCTCTTGATGATCTTTACCCATAAGAACCTTTAAAGGCTCTGTTTCCTGATCCACTGGTCCAGAGGTCAGCAGGGAGCCATCCACAGTTTCCATCTGTACGGGAGCAGCCTTCTTCACTGAACGTATTCCCTGTTTTAGAGCAAAGGAGACATCCATAAAATTTCCACTTGCACCTGAGTCGATCATGGCAGAGCTAGACACCCAGGCTGAGTCAACCCAGAGTTTGATGGAAAGAAAACAGTGAGAATTGTTTTTCTTACAACTCAGCTGGGACACCGCTGAGGAAACTTGAAAGATAGCAGCATTTACACAGTCAACGTCCTCAGAGGTAACGGAGTTTAAGTCCGAGAAATCAAGATCTGTTGCGGCAGCTATCTCTGGAGCCTGAGGCTCGGACCTGACAGATCCCCTCTCGCAACACTCACAATGAATGAGTGCTGCAGTAGTCTTGCGAGAACGGCTGGGACAGTTAATAATAAAGTGCCCTGACTTACCACAGTAAAAACATAGATTCTCCTTAAAACGATGTTCCTTGCGTGCATCACTAACCCGTCGTAGTAAAGAGTCTACCTGCATGGGTTCAGGTTCAGGTTCCCGTGTAATCCTATTCAAAGGTTCCTTAGCTGGAGAGGAAGGTAGGAAAAGGTTAGTACGATTGCTTTCGAACCATCTCTCTTGCCTGCGTTCAGTTAAACGAGTATCAATACGGATGCAGTAGTTAATAAAGTCACCTAACGCAGTGGGAGGGTCGGCACGAGCAAGTTCATCCTTAATTAGTGGGGATAACCCCTTTCGAAAAATAGATTTTTTGGCGGAATTGTCCCAGGTGGTATCAAGGGCCCATCTCCTGAAATCCAAGGCATATTCAGCTACTGAGTGCTTACCTTGGCGCAAAGCTAACATGGCTGCTTCAGCTGTTGCACCTCGATTGGGGTCATCAAACACCTGCCCCATGGCTGAAATAAAGTCATCAAGGTGATTCAAACAATCATCCTCAGTCTCAATCAGAGGGTTTGCCCATATCAAAGCCTTGTTGGTAAGCAACATAATTATAGTAAGCACCTTAGATCGTTCAGTAGGAAATTGTGAAGCATGTGCAGAAAAAAAAAGATTACATTGATTAACAAATCCCCTGAATTTTTCACGTTCACCACCAAAACGAAAAGGGGGCAACTTGGGAATCCCAGAACTCGGGGCCATGGCAGGAGCCTGGACTTGCCCCTCCAGAACCTCAATCCTGGCTCGCAAATCCTGAGTAGTCTGTCCAACCACTTGCAAATTGTGATTATTTAGGTCCTGAAGATTTGTAAGACGGGTCTTTATATTCTGCAAATCTGCAAGGATATTATCAGTCACTCCACAAAGTTCCTTTATGCGGGCCTCCATTTTCCAGATCTTTTAAGACAGGATACTGGAAGAAGAGGAGAGAGAAAAAAAAAAACAATAGTGTTCACCTGTGGCAACACTGAAGAAAAAAAAAAACTTTAAGGGAACTGCTCACCTGGAATGGTTGTGAGAAGTCACAACCACTATCATCACAGAAAGCTTTCAACCAGACATCTGATATCCAGAGTTTCAGCAGACAAAAGAGAAGAGAAAAAAAAAAAAAACAATAGTGTTTACCTGTGATAACTCTGCAGAAAAAAAAAACTTAAGGGAATTGCTCACCTGGAATGGTTGTGAGAAGTCACAACCACTGTTATCACAGAGAGTACAACCGGACATCCGATATCCACAGTACAGCAGACAAGCCTTTCCAGACCCAGCAGACACTAACGTTTGGCTTCAGTATCTTGTAATGTATGTGATACAGTTCATATAGCGTCTTGTGCTTGGGTGCGATGAAAATACTTGAGACACAGGTTGAAAAAGAAAGTCTTGTATTGCTTCATACAAATTGGCAAAAATAAACATACAGGTTGCAAACACAGAAGCAGGAGACACAGCAGGCCAAAGTAATCTAAGTTCATCAATAACTCTCCACAACAGATTCAGATCTTCTTCTATGTTACCGCAAGTCCATGCAACCGTGAGGCTTTCAAGAGCAGAGTTCAGAGTCCACAAGAGCTCCAGAGTTTCTCAGTAGAAATGGCTGGAGTACAAAGTCCAAGGCTTCAGGAGTCAGAACACAGGTTCACTGCAGGCCAGATACTGAAGCACTGATTGCTCAGGTGTGGCTGTTTAAGAAGCAAACGGAGAGAATCAGGGCGGGAACATGCAAGCTGGAAAACTCCATTTTAACTGAGGGCAAGATAGCTGCAGCAAAACAGAAAGCAAAATGGCCGACGAACAAACTGAGTTTCAGAAACAGATATACAGAACCTTACACCGTGTCACAGTAATGTCAGCTGGTACTCGGTTGTGACATTGCCTCTTTTCCTTCTGCTACCCGTCCGGGGTCCAGTACCGTCAACTGGTTCTCCCCAATGCCTTTGGCCTAGGTGCCTCCATCTCCGTATACGAGTTCCAGCAACGTCTGCTGGTCCTTGGTAGTGCTTTGGAGCACAGGTACCTCCTGCTTAGTAACCGTGTCACCGTAACGTCAGCTGGTACTTGGTTGTGACATTGCCTCTTTTCCTTCTGCTACCCGTCCGGGTCCAGTACCGTCAACTGGCTCTCCCCAGTGCCTTTGGCCTAGGTGCCTCCATCTCCGTATACGAGTTCCAGCAACGTCTGCTGGTCCTTGGTAGTGCTTTGGAGCACAGGTACCTCCTGCTTAGTAACCGTGTCACAGTAACGTCAGCTGGTACTCGGTTGTGACATTGCCTCTTTTCCTTCTGCTGCCCCTCCGGGTTCCAGCACAGTCAGCTGGTCCTCGTTACTTCCATTGTCTCTTGTTCCATCTGATACCCGTCCGGGTTCCAGTAACGTCAGCTGGTTCTCTGAAATTAGACGATCTTAAAGACCACCCAGAAGAAGATGACGACAACAAGGACGACGAGCATGAAGCCAACCAGCCTGAACACCATCACAAAGAAAAAATAAAAGAATACCCTGAAGAAGATCACCAACAGGACAAAGAAGGTTAAGACAAACTACAAGATACAGAACAACAGACAGAAGAACAATAAGCAGAAGATCAAAAAGCAGAAGAACATGAAGTATAAGACCAAAATGAAGAGCAAAATATATGCTCTAAATTCTAAGCAGAAGAAGACTAAGCAGTGTATGGGGGTGAGTCCGTTCCTCCTCGTGGTGCCCCTGGAAAATGCCTGCTGCTGCAGGCTAAACTGAACACGGACAAATACTGTTGTAATTTAAATCTTTTGTGACAGCAAGAACGGAAGAATGAAAAATTCATACTTTTACAGATTACAAGTACAGGAATCTCTGTCACAAATAAGAATATGATGAAGAAGATGAAGAGGAAGAAGATGAAGAATTTGAATATGAAGAAGATTAATAGTTTAATAATAACAATATGAGTAATGTAAACAAAAACATGAATAGCAAGAAGTTTAAGAAGAAGATTAAGAAGGTGAAGATGAAGAATAATTTGATGAGAAAGATGATGCTGCTGAAGATTATGAAGGAGAAAGTGTGGCACTGGCAAAAGTTAAAAAGGTGAAGAGCATGGAAGTTGTGAAACATACATATTTGCCAAAATAGAAAAAAGGTTAACAACATCGTCAATTTGTTTGTCAATCCAAACGTATTTCCAAAAAAATATATATTAATGCTATTCCAATGCATTGGGTTAAACATGTATGCCTTTATTGTCTCCTCAACCTCCCCCAATACATTCTACATTACTCTTTGTTGTTTTCCTTCATGTACAATTAACCAACAAGGCAAGAATGGGTTTTTTTTAATGTCGATATTTGGTTCCCATAGACTTACATGGGACTTCCGGTATCGGTATCGGGTATCGCCGATATTTTAGTGATATCGGCGATACCATTCCGATCCGATATTTTTAGATATCGAGCAGTATCGCTCAACACTAATTGCCATGCATTCCAATGCTTGTTACAATGTTTTCAGAGATTTATGGGTGTACCAGACACCCTCCCCTATGCTCTCCTGAAAAATGTTCGGGTCTCCTATTAACTACAGTTGTGCTCGTTACTCAAACCGAGCATTTCTGAGCATCTGACCTGCTCGGTACGAGTATCGAGCATTCGAGCACTGTGGTGCTCGCTCAACACTAGTGCCCGGCCTTTTAAGAGCGACTTTGCATGCGGGCCTCGTGTGTTAATTAGTCTTTCAATACACTTGGGAGCATAAATTTGAATTTTTTGAACACTGTCCTATTGATTTCTATGAAGTCCCATTGATTTCTATGGGGATTTCTTACTTTTACGTAATTTTTTTCACGCACTTAGCGGGGGGCAAAAAAGTAATTTTTTGGAATTGTTTTGCCACAGAGCATCTCAGGGGCATGAAGGCCTTCCGCACAATCAGCTATTTTGACGTGGAATGCTTCTATACCCCAAATTACACACAGCGAAATACAAAATCGTGTTTTTAAAGAAAAACGTATTTCAGGTTTTGGAGACAAATATGGCCTCAAGGGATCAGAAGCCAGAGAGGTAATTTGATTTTTAAAAATCCGACAGTCTCGAGCCTAACATTGATATTCAAGTTCAAAAAGCAATGCATTCCTATGGCAATTTTGTTCAAATTTCAATCGCAAATGGTTAAAAAGTAACAAATCCGATCGACTCCAAAAATACTTAGCACAGCTGTCATGGCCACTAGCTACGAAACGCTGTTTGAATGGAGTCTGTACGCCGAGCGGTTCGGGCTGTGTTAATTCCAGAAAATTGGCTAAACTGGATATCAAGTATAACAATATGGCCACAGGATGGGGCACCTGGCGTCACCCCTATTCCCGCAAACTGGCCTGACACCCCCGCTACTGACCTCAATGAACCTTTTCACGCTGATCTCCGGTGCCCAGAACCAGAGATTCAGCGACTTCCTGGTTCTGCCACCTGCATCTCCAGCGCTGCGTGTGCCTGTGAGGCAGAAAGCGCGCCTCCATTGATCTCAATGGAGGCACGCTCTCACTCTGAGCAATCCATCCAAATCTGGACGGATTGATCAGAGCGCAGGCACAGAGCGAGAGCGCGCCTCCATTGAGATCAATGGAGGCGCGCTCTTTACTCCGGAGGCAGGCGCAGTACTGGGGAGCAGGCTGCAGAACCCAGGAAGTCGAGAGCGCACCTCCATTGAGATCAATGGAGGCGCGCTCTCTACTCCGGAGGCAGGCGCAGTACTGGGGAGCAGGCTGCAGAACACAGGAAGTCGAGAGCGCACCTCCAATGAGATCAATGGAGGCGCGCTCTCTACTCCGGAGGCAGGCGCAGCACTGGGGAGCAGGCTGCAGAACCCAGGAAGTCGCTGAATCTCCGGGTCTGGGCACCGGAGATCAGCGTGAAAAGGTTCATTGAGGTCAGTAGCGGAGGGGGGGGGGGAGAGTGTAGGAGGTGTTAAAAAAAAAACTTGCAAAAACCCTTTAAGGCTACTGCCAGACTATTTGGATAAGAAACGACCTAAAAGACCTTGGAATTAAAGGCATGGGCAATAAGACTCAGACAACCGACTGTAATTTTAAAACACAGCTTTATTGAAGGGATAGTAATGGTGAAAACGTAGTGAATCATGTTGGGGGGACCATTGAAAACAACGGTCGGCCACGGCAACGCTATGTTAAAAATGAGATCGTTGCACCCACAGAACAGTCATGGGACCCCGAATGCCACGGCGACGACATGAGAGGGCTATGCCTGTCCCGGGGGTACGACAAACCCACCGGCCGTGACACGGAACTTATAAGAGATAAAGTGATAAATCCCACAGCTGTTCTTTGATCATTTTTAGTTAGAATAATTGTGGTAATTTGCAATTCGTATAAATGCTCTTTTGTCTCTTTTTCCTTTTTTTTTTTTTTTAAAAGAATAAAATCAAAACATCAGGTATAGTGTACAGAAGGCCAAACTAGTCAATAAGGAAACAAAATCACCTTTAAGTCAGGGCGGGTGGGAAAAGCTGCTGCTCCTGTTGGAACTGCTCGCGATGAGATTGGTGGGTCCATTGAAAACAATGGTCGGCTACGGCAATGCTATGTTAAAAACGAGATCGTCGCACCCCCAGAATAGTCATGGGACTCCGAAAGCCATGGTGAGGACATGAGAGGGCCACCCGCCAGCCGTGACACGGAACTTATAGGAGATAAAGTGATAAATCCCACAGCAAATTGCGTCTGGAGGTGTGCTTGATCTTGTTAGCTGCCCGGTGGCCCAAAGAAGAGCGCGGCCGGGGTCTTTTCCCTTTCCCAGAAGATGGATGATCCGACGCGTAGTCCTGTAAAACAAAAGCCTGCCCTAACGCAACTGAAGCTAGGCACTGCGTTAAGTTAACTGGGATTTGCAGGGGTGCTTTGAGCAAAGCTAGGGGTTCACTATCCCTGACCTCGCCATCGCTGAATGAGTCGTCCGAATCTGAATAATCCACGGGGCGGTAGCTGCGTTCATCAACTCTGTTCTCAGTAAAATTAACTGCCTGAGAATGGGATGGTATCATGTTGTTGCTGCACGCAAGCTGGGAAGCAAACACCATTGTGGTTGTCGCCAGCTGCATGGGGTTAACTGAAGCAAGGCCAGCCTGAGAGGGGTTACGCGAGCTAGACTGAATGGCGAATGCTCCAGGAAAATTGATAAAGTCACTAGGTGGCAAGGCTGCTTGCATAAAGTTTTGAGCCACCACCTGACCTTATAAAAGGTTGCTAGGCAACTGTGTTATGTTTCGGTAGCTGAGGAGTGCAGGTAAAAAAGGCAATACACCAGAGCAGTTGGAATCTATGAGATTGCAGTACCCTGACTAACCACCACAACTAGAGGCAGCCGTGGAGCGTTCCTACGTTGGTCCTAGACGCCTCGTCACAGCCTGAGAAACTAACTACACCTAAAGATAGAAAGAGGAAAGCTATCTGCCCGGAGCAGATCCCCAAAGAACATAGAAAGCCCCCAAACATGTAATGGCGGTTAGACAAGAAGAAATACTGACACAGACAGAAAATAGTATGAGCAAACGTTGGGGCCCAAACTTACTAAATAGAAAAGGATATGAAGGGCACTTACTGCAATTCCAAAAAACCCTGAAAAGCACCAACTCTACTAATTTCAAAAACACCTGAGATCACACGACCTCTATCACCTAAATTAGTTCTCTGGTGTAACAAAATCAAAACAGCAGCCACTGAAAAAACTAGAAAAAGCAAATGTACAAACATCAGTGGCTGAACTAAACTGAGAGGGAAAAAGCTCCCGGAGGGGACCCTGAAGGCCCTCACAGAAGTGCAGGACAAAATGCAAAAATCAAGCACAAAAACAAAAAGAAGAAAAATGTCTTATCTGTTAGCAGGAGATGCAGACACGACACAGCAGGCTACAAAGGAAACAGGAATCAAGGATTGAGACCAGAACAATTGATCACCGGCAACCCTGATGGGAAGGCGACTCCCTTATATAAGACTAGTCAGTAACACCTGATTCCCAATCCTCACAATCTTCACTGGACAGTCCAGTACCGCTTGTAACCACCAGAGGGAGCCTCTGCTCAGAACTCATTTCAAGTCCATTCACAACAGTACCCCCCCTTGAGGAGGGGTCACCGAACCCTCACTTGAGCAACCAGGTCGGTCAGGATGAGTTCTATGATACGCACGGATGAGTCTCCTAGCATGGATGTCCGAAGCAAACACCCAAGAATTGTCTTCCTGACCATAACCTCTCCACTTAACCAAATACTGGAGTTTCCATCTAGAAAAACGAGAATTCAATATTTTCTCAACCACAAACTCCATATTGCCCTCAACCAGAACAGGGTCAGTAGGCAAAGCAGTAGGAACCACTGGCTCAACAAACCTCTTCAACAAGGACTTGTGGAACACGTTATGGATCTTAAATGTCCCTGGAAGAAGCAAACGAAAAGAAACAGGATTAAGAATCTCCATGACCTTATCAGGTCCAATGAACCTAGGCTTAAATTTAGGAGATGCCACTCTCATAGGAATATTTTTTGAGGACAACCAGACCAAGTCCCCCACTTTAAACCGAGGACCATCAGTCCTATGCCGGTTAGCAAACCGCTGGGCCCTCTCCTGAGAGAGGGACAACCTCTCCACTACCTGGTCCCAAATCTGTTGCATACGCTCCACAACAGAGTCAACACCTGGACAGACAGAAGCCTCCGTATGTCCTGAAGAAAATCGAGGGTGAAACCCAGAATTACAGAAAAATGGAGACATCAAAGTGGCAGAGCTAGCCCTATTATTAAGAGCAAACTCAGCCAAAGGCAAAAAAGAGACCCAGTCATCCTGATCAGCAGACACAAAGCATCTTAGATAAGTCTCCAATGTCTGGTTTGTTCTCTCAGTTTGACCATTGGTCTGAGGATGAAACGTCGAGGAGAAAGACAATTGAACACCAAGTTTAGAACAAAAGGTCCTCCAAAATCTGGAAACAAACTGGACTCCTCTGTCAGACACAATGTTCTCAGGAATGCCGTGTAAACGAACCACGTGCTGAAGGAACAAAGGCACCAATTCAGAGGAGGAAGGCAACTTAGGTAATGGCACAAGATGTATCATCTTGGAAAACCTATCACAAATCACCCAGATGACGGTCATTCTCTGAGAAACAGGGAGGTCGGAAATGAAATCCATAGAGATATGGGTCCATGGTCTCTTGGGCACAGGCAATGGCATCAACAAACCACTAGAGCGAGAGCAAGGCTTGGAGCGAGAGCAAGTCCCGCAGGACTGCACAAATTCCCTGACATCACGAGACAAGGTAGGCCACCAAAAGGACCGACTAACCAAGTCTCTGGTACCAAAAATTCCGGGATGACCGGTCAACGCGGAACAATGAATCTCAGACATCACACTCTTTTTCCACTGGTCCGGGACAAACAATTTCCCAACAGGGTAGCGCTCGGGCCTATCCTCCTGACACCCCTCCAGAGCCAGTCTCAAATTGGGCGAGATGGCGGAAAGAACTACACCCTCTTTCAAAATAACAGAAGGATCAGATACCTCAGGAGAGTCCGCAAGGAAACTCCTCGAGAGGGCATCCGCCTTAACATTCTTAGTGCCAGGAAGAAAGTAAACCACAAAATTAAAACGTGTGAAAAACAAGGCCCACCTGGCCTGTCTAGGATTAAGTCGCTTGGCAGATTCCAGATAAACCAGATTCTTATGGTCCGTAAGGACCACCACCTGATGTTTGGCTCCCTCCAGCCAATGTCTCCACTCTTCAAAAGCCCACTTCATGGCCAATAACTCCCGATTACCCACGTCATAATTACGTTCAGTAGGAGAAAATTTTCAAGAGAAAAAGGCACAAGGGTTACTTTTAGAGGTCTCTGGATCTCTTTGGGACAAAACGGCACCTGCCCCAATTTCAGAGGCATCAACCTCCACCTGAAATGGCAGAGAAACATCAGGCTGCCGTAGAACATGAGCAGAAGTGAATCTCTGCTTAAGTTCCTGAAATGCAGAGACTGCCTCAGGAGGCCAATTCACCACATCAGAACCCTTTTTGGTCAAATCAGTTAATGGTTTAACAATAACCGAGAAATTACCAATAAATTTACGATAAAAATTGGCAAAACCCAAAAATCTTTGAAGAGCCTTTAATGAAGTAGGTTGGACCCAATCACAGATGGCCTGAACCTTGACCGGGTCCATTTCAATAACAGATGGGGACAAAATGAATCCCAAAAATGAGATCCTCTGTACGCCAAAAAGACACTTTGATCCCTTCACATACAGAGCATTCTCTCTCAAAATCTGGAATACAGTTCGAACATGTTTCACATGAGAGTCCCAGTCTGTCAGTATTCCGGGTTTTCTAGGTAACTTTGTCAATGATTTTGCCCTTTGTTAAAATGGAGTTTGCTGTTTTGTGTGCCCTACTTCCTGTTCGTTTGTTTAAAACCCGGCTCAGGTGCTGGCTTCACTGCTGGAATATTCTGCTTCCGTTTCCCTGCAACCCAGCTGCTTTGTTCCTCACAGATCTTTTGTGTATTTACCAGGAAAGTGCATAACCTTATCTTCAGGTGTTTCTCAGCCACAGCAGTTTCTACCCATGGCTCTGGACATTCTCTGCATACGTAAGTTGCACATACTGTGTTATCACTAAACTGTTGACTTGGGAATTTAACCCTTGGTTCACTCCATCTGATAAGAACTGTGTTTCTGAACTGTTGCTGTTTAACCCTTCGTGCATTACCTCTGGTGAGAGCTGTTGGAACTGTTACTGGAACCTTACTGACATATGAACTTGTTGTTGGACTTCACTGAATTAAGCCACAACTGAGATTAACTTGTTCCTGGACCTCCCTGTGTTTTCTGCATACCTGGATCTGACTCTTCACACACCAGCAGTGTGTAAATCCAGCCACGTTACCTGTGCATCAGACTTACCTTGTGGTCACATTTGTGTGAGGACTCCGTCGTAAGAACTTTACCACCCTCGCTATAGAGGTTCAAGGACTTATATATCCGGATTCATATAACTGGACTTGTGTATATATATATGGACTCATTGCATGTCACTACGGGTTGTTTGAATATTGTTTTTGGGTGTTTTGCTGTTTCACAAATACATTATTTGCATTCAAAGAAACCCGTCTCTGATTGTTCATTGCCCCACGCTATCAGAATCCTCGAGTTCCTACAATAGTATTACAGGATATTCCAGCCTAAAAAAGAGGATTCTGCTGGGGCAATGACGGAGACACGGGCAGACAAATTGTTCACCATAGTTAACTCCTTGCAGCAGGAGGTGGCGGCTGCACACAATCAGATTAGAGACTTGGAGTCTCGGGTTAACCACAATGCACAGGGGTTTGGTCAGGCTCTCCAAGATCTACGTTCTAGGTTAGGAGTCCTGGAGGCCTTACCTACTGAGCCTACCTCATCCACCAGTATGCCCAAATTGCCTCCATTCCGTTTTAATGGTGACCGAAGTCAATTCCGTGGGTTTGTTAATCAATGTATATTATTTTTTGATGTACATGCCTCCTACTACCGGTCTGATAGATCTAAGGTTCTATGTATTATTATGTTGTTGACATCACGTGCACTGGCTTGGGCAAATCCTATGGTTGAAAGTCATGATACCCGTCTAAATAATTTGGACAATTTTCTGGCAGCCATGGCGCAAATGTTCGACGATCCCAACCGCCGTGCTACCGCTGAATCTGCCTTGCTTTCCTTACGCCAGGGGAAACGGTCAGTCATAGAATATGTTACTGAATTTAAAAGGTTAGTGGTGGACACCCAGTGGGAAAACAATGCTTTATTACCAATCTTTAGAAAAGGTTTGTCAAATGCAATCAAGGATGAGCTAGCTCGTTCAGAGTCTCCACAGGAGTTTGAATTGTTTATACAGCACTGTGTACGTATTGATATCCGTTTAACTGAACGCAGACAAGAAAAATGGGCCGCTGTAAATCGCATTACTAATTACTCTCTTCCGTCCAGGGAAACCACAGGCAAAAACCCGCGAGAGGCTGAGGAGGTGCCTATGCAGGTGGACTCACTGCAGAGACGTGAGAATAATGAACGCCGCGAACACCGTCTCCGTGAGCGCTTATGTTTCTATTGTGGTCAATCGGACCATTTCCTCATCAATTGTCCTAAATGTCCTAGGCGACCCAACAAGGTGTTGGCGGTAGTAGGGGATTATGATAACACAGACGCTGAGTCTGAAGTTTCGGAAACCAGTCTACATCTAGATGCGGTTTTTCCCCCAATACTGATGACGACTTCCCCTAAAGATCAAGGGGAGAAATATTCACATTGTTCTCTTCCTATACAGATTCAGTGGGAGGAACAGTGGATATCAAGTTCTGCCATGATAGACTCTGGAGCAGGTGGGAATTTCATGGATTCTTCTTTTGCAAAGGAACATGGTATAAAGACACAACTAAGAGCTTCACCAATCACTATGGAAACGGTGGATGGTTCCCCATTAGTTTCTGGACCAGTAGATCGGGAGACAGTGCCTCTGGAGTGTAAGATGGAACCAGACCATCAAGAAACACTTTCATTCATGTTAATATCTTCTCCTCATTTTCCTGTAATTTTAGGAATTCCCTGGTTACGGTCACAAAATCCAATCATCAATTGGGAAACCAAGGAGATAACCTTTCTCCCGAAGTGCAGTTCTACCATCAGTCCAACTGTGGCGGCTCCAGTTACCCAGAACTTGGAAGAGGTGATACAGGTACCTACTCTCCCTCTGATTTATCAGGAATTCTCAGACATTTGTGATAAAAGGAAGGCAGATCAACTTCCCCCACATAGACCGTATGACTGCCCCATAGAATTGCTTCCTGGAGCAGCGATTCCTTTCGGCCATGTTTACCCGTTGGCGGCTCCGGAATTAAAATCTTTACGAGAGTATATAGATGAGAATTTAGCCAAGGGGTTTATCCGACCATCTTCTTCACCAGCGGGAGCTCCAATATTCTTTGTAAAGAAGAAGGATGGTACTCTAAGACCCTGCATTGACTACCGGGAGTTAAATAAGGTAACCATTCGTAACAGGTACCCGTTGCCCCTAATTCCAGAATTGTTGGAAAGAGTTCGCCAGGCCAAAGTATTTACCAAATTAGATCTTCGTGGGGCATATAATTTACTCCGTATACGGCCCGGAGACGAATGGAAGACAGCTTTTAGATGCCGGTATGGACATTTTGAATATTTGGTGATGCCATTCGGACTCTGTAACGCTCCTGCTGCTTTTCAACATTTAGCCAACGACATTTTCAGGGATTTATTGGACCAATATGTGGTAATTTACCTTGATGACATCTTAATCTTTTCTGACTCCTTACAGGAACATCAGGAACATGTCAAGACCGTACTTAGACGTTTGAGAGATAATCATTTGTACATCAAACTCGAAAAGTGTGAGTTCCATTGTTCTGAAATTCAATTTTTAGGCTATGTTATCTCGCCTCAGGGATTGAATATGGAGTCCAGCAAGATCCAGGCAATCTTGGACTGGCCGGTACCAGGAAACATTAAGGAGGTACAACGATTCATTGGCTTTGCTAACTTTTATAGACGGTTTATCCGAAATTTTTCAGAAATTGTCCGTCCCATCACTCTCCTCACCAAGAAGGGGAAGAAGTTTGAATGGTCTTCGCAAGCTCAGGAAGCCTTTGATCGCCTGAAGGGTTGTTTTACCACGGCTCCAATATTGATGCATCCGGATCCTGCACAGCCTTTTATCGTGGAGGTGGACGCGTCTGACTGTGCATTGGGAGCTATCCTCTCACAACGTACCGGAGACAAAGGTTTGCTGCACCCGTGTGCCTTCTTCTCTCGTAGGTTATCTTCTGCAGAACTGAACTATGATGTGGCAGATAAGGAACTTTTGGCAATTATTTCTGCCTTTAAGGAATGGAGACACCATTTGCAGGGGGCAACTCAGCAGGTAGTAGTACTCACGGATCATCGCAATTTGGAATTCCTTAAGTCTGCCAGGTGTCTTTCTCCTCGACAAGCTAGGTGGAGTTTGTTCTTGAACCAGTTTAATTTTATTATTTCGTACCGCCCAGGTTCACGTAATGGGAAAGCTGACGCATTATCCCGAATCCATACCGTGGATTCCGTGCCTGGGACCCCGTCGAAGACCATCTTGTCGGAGGCCAATTTCGTTGGAGTGCTCCGGAACCGGGACTTGTGGCAGGAGATCAAGCTGGCCTATGACGGTGACGTATTTCTTGCAGCTCCACCTGACAATGTGAATCTTGTCCTTCGGAATGGTGTGTGGCTTAGAGATCGATGTATTTATGTCCCAGAGGCTGTAAGACTTCGAGTTCTCAAATTGGTCCACGACTCTAAATTGGCTGGTCATAGGGGGTACAGAAGACGCAGGAATTGTTAACTCGTTTTTTTTGGTGGCCTACCTGCTTGAAGGATGTGAATGACTATGTCCGCTCTTGTGAAGTTTGTGCCCGGTACAAGGTTCCTCGCGTTTCACCTACTGGTCTTCTTAAACCGCTACCTGTACCGTCTCGCCCTTGGGGGTCTATTTCGATGGACTTTATTGTGGAGTTACCCACCTCTGGTGGTAAAAATACTATTTTGGTGGTAGTAGATCGTTTAACGAAAGCTGCTCATTTCATTCCGTGTGCTGGTCTTCCCTCAGCTACAGAGACAGTAGATCTAGTTATCCAGAACATTTTCCGGCTGCATGGGGTACCAGATGACATCATTTCTGACCGGGGAATACAATTTACCTCTAGATTTTGGAAAGGATTTTGTTCTGCGCTCCACATTAATGTTTGCTTGTCTTCTGCATACCATCCTCAGACCAACGGGCAGACCGAACGGACAAATCAAACCTTGGAGCAATATCTACGCTGTTACGTCAGTCATTTGCAGGACGATTGGCTGAAGCTACTTCCTCTAGCGGAATTTTCGTACAACAACTCCCAAAGCAGTTCCACGAAGGTAACGCCTTTTTTTGCCAACCTGGGTTATCATCCAAGTATTTTGCCTAGGTCTCCGGTTACGATTTCGGTACCAGCGGTTGAAGACAGAGTGACGGCGTTGCAACGTAATCTTGAAGTTTTGAAGGACTCCCTGACCACAGCACAGGAGCGTTACAAGAAGTCGGCCGATAGATTCCGGAAACCAGCACCTATGTATAAGGTAGGAGACTCAGTTTGGTTGTCCACCAAGAATCTAAAATTGGGTGTTCCTTCGCAGAAACTGGGACAGAAATTCATCGGTCCATTCAAGATCACTGGGATTGTGAGCTCTGTTGCCTGTCGGTTGAAGCTACCACGGACTTTAAAGGTACACCCAGTATTTCATGTTTCCTTATTAAAACCAGTCTCTCCTAACACGTTTCAGGGACGTATCGTACCTCCCCCTCCACCAGTGTTGGTTGATGGCGAAGAACAATTCGTGGTACAGGATATTGTTAATTCGAGACTTCATAGAAACCGGCTTCAGTATCTAGTTAGACGGCAAGGTTACTCTCCTGAAAATGATTCTTGGGAACCAGTAAGTAACATCAATGCGCCTCTGAAGATTGCTCAGTTTCATCGGAGATACCCGGACAGGCCTGGTCCAGGACCGTCCGGAGGCCGTCTTTAGGGGGGAGTAATGTCAGTATTCCGGGTTTTCTAGGTAACTTTGTCAATGATTTTGCCCTTTGTTAAAATGGAGTTTGCTGTTTTGTGTGCCCTACTTCCTGTTCGTTTGTTTAAAACCCGGCTCAGGTGCTGGCTTCACTGCTGGAATATTCTGCTTCCGTTTCCCTGCAACCCAGCTGCTTTGTTCCTCACAGATCTTTTGTGTATTTACCAGGAAAGTGCATAACCTTATCTTCAGGTGTTTCTCAGCCACAGCAGTTTCTACCCATGGCTCTGGACATTCTCTGCATACGTAAGTTGCACATACTGTGTTATCACTAAACTGTTGACTTGGGAATTTAACCCTTGGTTCACTCCATCTGATAAGAACTGTGTTTCTGAACTGTTGCTGTTTAACCCTTCGTGCATTACCTCTGGTGAGAGCTGTTGGAACTGTTACTGGAACCTTACTGACATATGAACTTGTTGTTGGACTTCACTGAATTAAGCCACAACTGAGATTAACTTGTTCCTGGACCTCCCTGTGTTTTCTGCATACCTGGATCTGACTCTTCACACACACCAGCAGTGTGTAAATCCAGCCACGTTACCTGTGCATCAGACTTACCTTGTGGTCACATTTGTGTGAGGACTCCGTCGTAAGAACTTTACCACCCTCGCTATAGAGGTTCAAGGACTTATATATCCGGATTCATATAACTGGACTTGTGTATATATAATGGACTCATTGCATGTCACTACGGGTTGTTTGAATATTGTTTTTGGGTGTTTTGCTGTTTCACAAATACATTATTTGCATTCAAAGAAACCCGTCTCTGATTGTTCATTGCCCCACGCTATCAGAATCCTCGAGTTCCTACAATAGTATTACACAGTCATTGGAAAAAATCAAGATATCATCCAAATAAACAATCAGAAATTTATCCACAAAATCCCTGAAAATGTCATTCATGAAGGACTGGAAGACAGAAGGAGCATTAGTGAGCCCAAAGGGCATCACAAGGTACTCAAAATGCCCCTCAGGGGGATTAAATGCCGTCTTCCATT
Organism: Oophaga sylvatica; assembly: GCA_033576555.1. Lineage (NCBI taxonomy): Eukaryota > Metazoa > Chordata > Amphibia > Anura > Dendrobatidae > Oophaga > Oophaga sylvatica. The sequence goes on along the minus strand of JARQOD010003486.1, from coordinate 15,198 downwards.
CATCCCCGTGCTTAATACGAATAAGGTTATACGCCCCCCTGAGGTCAAGCTTGGTAAACCAAGTAGCGTTTTTCACCCTGGAAAACAGGTCAGAAATCAAGGGTAACGGATATTGATATTTCACAGTAATATTGTTCAAAAGACGATAATCAATACACGGCCTTAATGAACCATCCTTTTTGGCCACAAAGAAAAAACCGGCACCTAAGGGTGAAGAGGATGGTCTGATATGACCCTTCTCCAATGACTCCTTGATATAAGACCGCATAGCGTCATGTTCAGGTACAGACAAGTTAAAAAGGCGACCTTTAGGGAATTTACTACCAGGCACTAATTCAATAGCGCAGTCATAGCTCCTATGGGGAGGTAAGGATGCAGATTTACTTTCGCTAAACACATCAGAAAAATCAATCAAAAAGTCAGGAACATCCTGAGCCTGGGGGAGGCAGAAAAAACAGGAGTGTTGGTATTAACACATTGGCAGCCCCAACTGGTTACAGACACAGATTTCCAATCCAAAACAGGATTATGAGACTGTAACCAAGGGAAACCCAGTACGATAATGTCATGCAGATTATACAAAACCAAAAATTTGCAGCTCTCCTGATGATCAGGTTCAACCCTCATTATCACCTGAGTAGAGAACTGAGGTTTATTCTCAGCTAAAGGGGTAGAATCGATCCCCAGTAGGGGAATAGACTTCCGTAGGGGTATCAAGGGAAACCCACAACGTTTAGCAAAATCAAAATCCATCAGGTTAATAGCTGCTCCCGAATCAACGAAAGCCTGAGCAGAAAATGAGGACAGAGAGCATATCAGAGTAACAGTTAATAAAAACTTAGTCTGAACACTACCCAAGACAACTGAGCGTGCAAAACGTCTTCCCCGCTTAGGGCAGACTGAAATAGCATGAGAGGCATCACCACAGTAGAAACATAACCCATTGCGCTTTCGAAACTCATGACGCTGTGCCCCAGAAACCACTCTATCACACTGAATGGATTCAGAAGCAGGTTCACAAGGCAACACTATTCCACGCATACTTCTCCGCTCACGCAAACGTCTGTCAATTTGAATCGCTAATGACATAGAATCATTGAGACCAGAGGGGACAGGGAATCCCACCATAACATCCTTTACATTATCTGACAGACCCTTCCGAAAAAGGGCTGCCAAAGCGTCGTCATTCCATTTGGTCAGGACTGCCCACCTACGGAATCTCTGACAGTATAACTCAGCGTCATCAAGCCCCTGATTTAATGCCAACAAGGCTTTTTCAGCTTGATCAGTGACATTAGGCTCATCGTACAATAACCCCAAGGCCTGAAAAAATGCATCAACATCACTCAAAACAGGATCCCCAGGTGTCAGGGAAAAAGCCCAATCCTGAGGATCGCCGCGCAGGAGAGAGATGACAATTTGAACCTGCTGCGCTGCGTTCCCTGAGGACTTAGATTTTAAGGCAAAAAACAATTTACAATTATTTTTGAAATTCAGAAACTTGGCTCGATCCCCCAAAAACAAATCTGGCATGGGAATCCTAGTTTCCACAACAGGCAACCTAGCAAGATAGGTAGCAGTACTCCGAACCTCAGTGGCAAGCTGATCCACACGGCCAGACAGCTGTGCAAACTCCATTGAGAGAAAAAATCCTCCCCAGCACCCAGAGATACAGAGGGAAAAAAAAAAAAAAATGCAACAAACAGAAAAATATCTCTGACAACTCTGACAACCTTTTTTCTTTCACAATATTTTTCCCTTCTGTGAGTACCATACAATTTTCAATTTTTAGGGCCGGTGATACTGTTATGTTTCGGTAGCTGAGGAGTGCAGGTAAAAAAGGCAATACACCAGAGCAGTTGGAATCTATGAGATTGCAGTACCCTGACTAACCACCACAACTAGAGGCAGCCGTGGAGCGTTCCTACGTTGGTCCTAGACGCCTCGTCACAGCCTGAGAAACTAACTACACCTAAAGATAGAAAGAGGAAAGCTATCTGCCCCGGAGCAGATCCCCAAAGAACATAGAAAGCCCCCAAACATGTAATGGCGGTTAGACAAGAAGAAATACTGACACAGACAGAAAATAGTATGAGCAAACGTTGGGGCCCAAACTTACTAAATAGAAAAGGATAGGAAGGGCACTTACTGCAATCCCAAAAAACCCTGAAAAGCACCAACTCTACTAATTTCAAAAACACCTGAGATCACACGACCTCTACCACCTAAATTAGTTCTCTGGTGTAACAAAATCAAAACAGCAGCCACTGAAAAAACTAGAAAAAGCAAATGTACAAACATCAGTGGCTGAAATAAACTGAGAGGGCAAAAGCCCCCGGAGGGGACCCTGAAGGCCCCCACAGAAGTGCAGGACAAAATGCAAAAATCAAGCACAAAAACAAAAAGAAGAAAATGTCTTATCTGTTAGCAGGAGATGCAGACACGACACAGCAGGCTACAAAGGAAACAGGAATCAAGGATTGAGACCAGAACAATTGATCACCGGCAACCCTGATGGGAAGGCGACTCCCTTATATAAGACCAGTCAGTAACACCTGATTCCCAATCCTCACAATCTTCACTGGACAGTCCAGTACCGCTTGTAACCACCAGAGGGAGCCTCTGCTCAGAACTCATTTCAAGTCCATTCACAACACAACTGGCTGTTACTGTACATGGGAGTCATGCTTGTGTTACTAACTGGGTCAGGAATGATGAAAATGAGTACAGTGCGCTCAAGGACTCCACCAACAATGCCCATGACAGGGGTAATGCACTAACTTCACTGGAGCCACCTCGCATAGGTGACCCAAATCAAGAATCGCTTTGAATAAAATATCCGTATCGTCCCTGTAAGTGCCTGTGAAAACCTTAAGCCCATGCCAGGAAATTCAGGTAAGCCGCCAATGATATACCTGGACTGTGGGATCCACATAGTACTACGCCCGACAGCTAATCGCCATTGGGCTCTGACACAGGCGAAATTCACCTGCGCTTTTGCCTGTGAATAGTGGAGGTGAATACCGGTGTGACCGCGGGTCTCCTGACCTGAACTCTGCCACTCACCTGAGCTGCGGCCGCGGTCTCAGACTGACCGAGAGTCTCGTGAACTCTGAATTCTGTGCATCATGAGGGAATGCAAATTAGGTTAAAATGCAATAAACAGGATTATGATAACTGTAATATGTCTGCAGAACACCTGAATTGGCACAATACTGCTGGTTGGAAATGTACAAATGGTCCAAAAGTGTATTCTTCTCTGTAGTGGCTGCTGTAATTAGCTGTTTGTATCCTCTCGACTGCATGATTTCAAATATGGGCTTTTTTCTATCTGACAATAGATCCTCATTGAAATCACCACAAATAATTAGTGGACCATGTTCAATGACTTCTAACGAATTCAACAAGTTACAAAGTTGTGGTAAAAACAGATTAGTGCTGTAATCTGGAGGCCTGTAAATTACTGAAATTAATGCTTGAATTGGTGCCTCAACTTTCAAAACTAGGAACTCAAGGTCAGACACGCCATGTATATACTGCATTGGACTTGCCTGTATGTCATGTTTCACATAGATGGCTACTCCACCGCCATTCTTATTAGACAGATTAGAATGGGTAGAATATGAAACCTGCCTGTTGCGTTTATACAATTGATAGTTTTGTAATTGTAGATGGTTAGTGACATATTGACCTGAGAGATGAGATTCAGTGAAACATAAAATGTCTGCAAGACACATTTCATGATGACGCCTCACATCATCCATGTGGGCTGAAAGTCCTTGTATGTTGTGGTGAATAATTGTTAATAAAGGAGAAATTGGCCATGGGAGACTATTGAGTAAGGGCATTGCATTATTGACTGCTGCTTCTTTCATGTTTTCCAAAGATCTTGTGATTTGTGGATCAGCATATATTTTATCTTCATTGAAGTCAATAATGTGCAGTCGAGAAAGTGAAGTAGTTCTACTGAGAGCAACATATGCCAGACCTGGCTCAAAAATATGCTGTAGTGAAACTACTGCAGAAGTTGTAGTCATGCCTTGCACCTTATGGACTGTGCAGGCAAAAGCAAGTTTAATGGGAAACTGATGACGAACTACTCCTTTTCTGCTCAGGGGCTCTTCTATTCTTTCTATATACACCAAGTTATTTGCTGATGTTCTGTTGTGATTCCTCTGTCCAGCATGTGGATTATCTAATTCCACACCAAGCTTATTTATTACTATTTTATCATCCTTACACTGGGAAACAATGGTGACAATTTTTCCAAATGAGCCATTTACTAGTCCATCCTCCACATCTATGTTTCTAATGAGCATCACACGAGCACCCTCAGCAACCTGCAGCCTGTCTGGCAAATCCCCTTTACAACTTTCAAAAGGTGTTTTCTGTTTTTCCATCCGCCCTGTTTGAAGATCTTTTTTATAGTCATGTGCATCAATGTTAATTACTTCAGAATGCAAAGCAGTTATGATGGTTGTGTTATGCTGATCTACATCTTTATTTCTGGCAAACACATGAAGGACATCCTTTGGACAGTCTGTCAGTTGAGTCACAGACTGAGAAAGTAAGGCTCTGTCAGATTCAGATAATGCCCTTGCCTTTTAATCGAATTCTGTTTAGGAGTTCGGCAAATGCTATATCCTCCTTTTTCCGCATTATTTCTGTGAGGGTAACAACCTTGAACAAGTCTTGCCAGAAATCAAGCACATGGTCTTCAAATACACACAGAGGCTTAGCTTTCCCTGGAGGTGGCAACTGGTAGAAGTCTCCCACTGCTAGAACAGACATGCCTCCAAAAGGTTTTTTGCTACCTTTTATGTCTTGTAGCCTCCAATGTATATAAGTAAACAGTGGTTTAGAGACCATGGACACCTCATCAATAATAATTATTTCTGCATTTGATAGCGTTACTCTCACTTCATCAAGACAGTTTCCCAGCCCCTGGTATGGTGGTTTAAGGCTTCTTGGTAGTTTCAAGATAGAGTGTAAGGTTTTACCTGAAATGTTAAAGGCTGCTGTGCCAGTGAAGGCTGAGAGTAGGACAGTAGGCATAGAAATGTCACTTTCCTCTGAAATCCTAGGAAGTCTCTGAAGTATCTTTGATGCCTCTAAATAGATACATTTAATGAGGTGTGATTTACCAGTCCCAGCTCCACCAGTCACAAATAGAAAAAACTGTTCAGGATTTTCTCCGCACACACGTCTTTCACACCATTTATGCACTGTATAGAAAATGGATGCCTGACTTTTATTCAGATTCTGATACATCTGTCTCAACACCACAGGGTTTACAACAGGGGCTTCAACTTTTACTGCTGTGTTGCATTTCTTTTTGGGACTTTTACTGTATTCAGGAACATCATCTAATTCATTTAGTTCCTCTGGGTTTATTTCCTCATGCTCTGAAATACACTCCAGTCTAATAAGTTCACTCTCAGGAGCAAGTGTACTCCATGCATCCTCCATCGGTCCATTTCGTTCAAGTTCTACAATGGCCTTTTCTATTGCTTTACAATTTTTTTCATATGGTAACCTATTTTTCTTGATAATTTGAAACACTCTCTGAAGATCATTACTTCCAGGAAGCTTTACAGTTCCCCAATCATAGAAAGATTGGTATGATGGGAAATCTCCTGGTTTGAGTTGTGTATCTGAGCGGTAAGGTAGGTATAGTTTTAGTAATGTGACATAGAATTTATCCGGAGAATTTTTCTCTGAAAATCGAGCATATCTAATGACAGCAGGTTTTCCTTGTGTTCGTTTTTGAATGAACCCAAACCATTTTGAAGCGACAGGACATTGCTGCGATTTCTCTGTCTGCCATAGACTATTCTATAAGTGGAAGCAAATTCTGCCATGGACATTCCTTCAAAGTCTGGTGTGTCTGGCCTGTTTTTATATTTTTCAGTTATTCCTGACATCCAGACATTTTCTGATTCAGGACTTTTATCATTCAAGGACCTCAAGGGCAAACTCATTTTTAAAGCATTGTCATCTGTGGGTATGAATACAACAAGACGAGAACAGGATTTAAGCTTCAGACTGCATACACGGGCAACAGCTTCTTGAACACTGACCTCTCGGTTTTTTGAATAAGCCTGCATGATCAGTTTCATTTCATCACGATCAGATGTGTTTGTTTGTCTTGTTTCAGCAACAATTCTTTTAAGGAAATCACTCATCTCGTGTTCACCTTTTGAAATGTATGATAAAATGTACATTATACAGGAGTATGGATTAAGTATGTACTGAATATCGATATTTGCATTCCATGCTCTTAACAAATGCTTGTTATAATTATTTATCCAGGCATCCTTTGGCTGTCGTTTCATCATCATCATACTAGAACTGTTTAGGGAATTAATACAACTCTTGTATTCCTCACTACTTAATTTGCTTTGTGCGAGTAGCTGTAGTATGCTTGCAGATGATGCCTCAGGTTCATGTAGTAATTCCCAAAGGGGTTTAAGTTTCCTTTTTACTTTTTCAAGAGACATAAAAGAATGATCATTGCCCAAATCATCTGCCTGTTCTTCTCTGGTCTGTGCTGGAGCTGGCCTTATTATACAAGTATGTTCTATTGGTGGCTTTGGAAATCCAAATCTACAGTGTTTTTTCCCTTTTTTGCATGACTTGGAATGTTTTATGCTGTGAGTTTGTACTTCAGTTACAATTTTATAAAGTTCTGGGTCAGCATTGTGATCAGGTAGCTGACATGTTATATATCTTTCCACAAACTCACACAGTTTTTCATCAGGATCTTCCTCAAATACAGGTGCATTCTGACACCAAGCCAAAAGATGTATATGTGGAGACCCTCTAGCTTGATATTCCACTCGAAAAAAGTAGTCAATGATCTCTCCAATAGGCTGTGAAGGTGACAAGAGTAGATGTCTTAGTAATGCATCTACTCGTTTTTCAAAGAGACGCATAGTTGTTACAATGTTACTACGTAAAACCTCACATTTTGTGGCCCAGTCCATCTCTGAAAAGATCACTTGCTCATTTTGCTGTGCCTTTATTATTTGTATCACTTCTGGTCATCTCATTTCTGCCGCACTAAATGTACAGAAGAAAGTTGGAGTGCCCAACTGACGAAGCATAGCAAAAAGATCTCTCATGGTCTTCTCCCAGTAGGCTGGAGTGCCTCTCAAAGGCTGCATAAATCTGGTTACATCTTTATTCCTTACTAGCCTTTCCACTTCGTTCTTATCTTGCAGCATTTTAGCTGTGATTTTACGGCCATCTCTGGTCACAGGTTTTCCTTTCCGCAGCTGAATGGACATACTGGAAGTTGCTAAATGCATTTCAGTGACAAACTGTGCAAAAAAAATATAATTTGAGTCCATAGCAAAACGATTGTCGACAGAAAGGAGGCGTGCATTGAAGTATCTGCTTGGAGTTAAATTCCTGATTCTATTCATTTCATCTAAAGTGTTAATACCAGTAGGGAACTGAACTGGAAAAGACATAGCCTCTAGTTTTGGTACACTAAAAAAGCCCACTGGTTTGTTTCCTTCTGATGGTGCAACACAAAAGATCCCCTCACCAACTGTTGTAAGCTCTTGTGCAATATCAGATGGCTGTAAACAAGTATCAAAGTAGCAAGCGCCATTCTGTTCATTAGCCTCCTGTTCAGAAGCATGCGAGTCCTCATGAGCGTTTTCTTCAGAGGGGTCTTGAAGTAGGGTATTGGGTAAGCTGTCATTCTCTAAGGAACGGTCTGCTGCATTATTTACTTTAATGCCATCCCATTTGTCTGTTTCCATTAAATCAATTGCCTGTTGTATATCATCGCTAATATCAGATATGTTATTTATCATATCATGTTCATTTGTAAAGTCATTAAATATCTGATCAAAATGAGAGGCATCATGTATGATAGATATGTTTTTATATTCAGAATGGACTTCTTTTAGTTTTGACAGTGCAGTTAGTATTTTGCACATATTTATTGTTTGGAATTGGTAATGTCCTTTATAATTCATTCTTCTTTTTAGTTTTACTTTCAACAACTGAGATTGACTAATAGGCCTAGGTAAAGCATTAACTGTTGTCTCCACCTCTGATGGAACACACACAACAGACCCATGTATTGCTCTCTGCTGTCCTTTAGGGAGAGTGATTATTTTTGCAAACGGTATATATAGTGCTATCATGTGTCTTTCAAGTATGATTAGATCAGCAAGTTCGGATGGAATTGGAGCCAGTTCTAACTTATTGAAAACAGTAATCAAAGGAATGTTTCCTGTCATAAGGTTTTCGTGGCAGCTATGGCAAATCCACTCTGTCATCCTTTCAGGAACTGCACATAGTTCTACAAGTTCACAGTCATCACTACAAACATGAACATATTTCCCTGTAAGACAATTCGATACCATGGCTAGGTTCTTTTTATAACGATCACGTTTGCACACTTTCACCTAATTAGGGAATAGGGCTCGGTGACAGCTTGTGCAGATGTGAGTTGGTCCACTCTGTATTTCCATCTGAAATGAATCAATAGCTTGTTGCATGATAGCACTAACTGTGTCACCTGAATTTGATATAACTGCTTTGAATGGTTGTCGAATTGGATGAAGTTTACACTGCTTATATTTATGCCGTATGTGGAAAGCACAACACATTTTATGAAATATTCTAAAATAACTATCATTTTTATACTTTTCTACAAAACTTTTTATCTTATTCTGTTTGTATTGAAGTGCAGATGCATAACGGGATTGCATGTAGGCTTTGCATTTTGATTGAAATTCCAGGTTATTGGCATAACGTTGCTTCATGTATGTTATCTTTTGTAATCTGTAGTCTGCAGAACAGGCATAACGTAAGTGCCCGTATGATTTGTTTCTCAGTCTGTACTGTGCATCACAGGCATAACGCAAGTTTCTGTATGATTTTTTTCTCAATCTGTAATGTGCATCACAGGAATAACGTAAGTTCCCATATGTTTTTTTTCTCAATCTGTACTGTTCATCACAGGAATAACGTTCTGCATTATATGATTTTTTCTTACTCTTCTGTTGAGAAGTTAAATACTTTTCTCGTTGGTACTTTAACTTGTTTGCCTTATTTGTTTCATAATATATGCACTTTTTCAATTTGGTAGCCTCTTTATGTGACATTTGTTTTTGTTCTTTTGTCAATACTATTCTGCGTCTTCTATTTTTGTTACGCTTTAGAATGGTTGAAATGTTTGAATCTGAAGTACTACTTTCAATGACTGGCATGTTCTTTTCAGTCACAGTAGACTGTATATCAGAGGAACACATTGGCTGCTGACTGTCTGTTATGTTCTCTTCACTCACAGCACACTGTACATTAGAATAACTGTTTTGGTGCTGACTGACTGTTGTACACATGACCAAAACTGGCATAAGCTCATACATACTCTCATCAGGTGTTTTCAGTAATTCATGACATAAAAGCAATCTTTGAATCATATCATTGAGATGTTCAAAAGTCACCATCACAGCAGTACCTAAGCTATTTCCTGAGAACAATCCTTCAGGAGACCTACAGTGTGAATCAAAGAAGCCAAAACGCCCTGAACTGTTGCAGAACACAGCAATAGTCAGAGGACTTATTGTGAGTAATGCATATTGTATACCTGAAGACAGACACTGCAGTCTTTCAGAAAGTTTCAAGAAGTCTGGTGCACCATCAGGTCCACTTTTTCTTAAATATCCATGCAGTGAGGGAAGTTTAATAACACTGTATGTATTCATATTGTATGCAACAGTGTCTGGAAGCTCATCAAAAGCTAAATAGTCATTTACAAACTTGCCCTCAGTAATCAGCTTTTGCTTTACGCTTGTATACAACAAGTCACCCACTTTCAAAATGTAATCAAGGTTGTTACTTGTAAACTGTGAGCGTTCATGTAGTGCAATGAGAAATGTGAGTGCATTGCAAGTACACTGTTTGTTTCTAGAAAACTCAGTATATCTGTCATCAGCCTGACTATGAGACGCTTGTACAGAAGTAATGCTGGTGACATGTTCTGTCTGCAATGTAGCAGCATTATCCATATTTTCTGCCTGTTTCTTCTCTACTGCGCTATGATCAAATACCGGCTGACCCGTCTTTTCACAAGCAGCAGAATTTATCCTTTGCAAGCGTATTTTTTGAGCTTCAGATCTTTTTCCTTTACGTGGCATTCTGTAAACAATGATAACTAGGGTTGAGCATTCCGATACCGCAAGTATCGGGTATCGGCCGATATTGGCTGTATCGGAATTCCGATTCCGAGTTCCGATATTTTAGTCATAGCGTCATGTTCAGGTACAGACAAGTTAAAAAGGCGACCTTTAGGGAATTTACTACCAGGCACTAATTCAATAGCGCAGTCATAGCTCCTATGGGGAGGTAAGGATGCAGATTTACTTTCGCTAAACACATCAGAAAAATCAATCAAAAAGTCAGGAACATCCTGAGCCTGGGGGGAGGCAGAAAAAACAGGAGTGTTGGTATTAACACATTGGCAGCCCCAACTGGTTACAGACACAGATTTCCAATCCAAAACAGGATTATGAGACTGTAACCAAGGGAAACCCAGTACGATAATGTCATGCAGATTATACAAAACCAAAAATTTGCAGCTCTCCTGATGATCAGGTTCAACCCTCATTATCACCTGAGTAGAGAACTGAGGTTTATTCTCAGCTAAAGGGGTAGAATCGATCCCCAGTAGGGGAATAGACTTCCGTAGGGGTATCAAGGGAAACCCACAACGTTTAGCAAAATCAAAATCCATCAGGTTAATAGCTGCTCCCGAATCAACGAAAGCCTGAGCAGAAAATGAGGACAGAGAGCATATCAGAGTAACAGTTAATAAAAACTTAGTCTGAACACTACCCAAGACAACTGAGCGTGCAAAACGTCTTCCCCGCTTAGGGCAGACTGAAATAGCATGAGAGGCATCACCACAGTAGAAACATAACCCATTGCGCTTTCGAAACTCATGACGCTGTGCCCCAGAAACCACTCTATCACACTGAATGGATTCAGAAGCAGGTTCACAAGGCAACACTATTCCACGCATACTTCTCCGCTCACGCAAACGTCTGTCAATTTGAATCGCTAATGACATAGAATCATTGAGACCAGAGGGGACAGGGAATCCACCATAACATCCTTTACATTATCTGACAGACCCTTCCGAAAAAGGGCTGCCAAAGCGTCGTCATTCCATTTGGTCAGGACTGCCCACCTACGGAATCTCTGACAGTATAACTCAGCGTCATCAAGCCCCTGATTTAATGCCAACAAGGCTTTTTCAGCTTGATCAGTGACATTAGGCTCATCGTACAATAACCCCAAGGCCTGAAAAAATGCATCAACATCACTCAAAACAGGATCCCCAGGTGTCAGGGAAAAAGCCCAATCCTGAGGATCGCCGCGCAGGAGAGAGATGACAATTTGAACCTGCTGCGCTGCGTTCCCTGAGGACTTAGATTTTAAGGCAAAAAACAATTTACAATTATTTTTGAAATTCAGAAACTTGGCTCGATCCCCCAAAAACAAATCTGGCATGGGAATCCTAGTTTCCACAACAGGCAACCTAGCAAGATAGGTAGCAGTACTCCGAACCTCAGTGGCAAGCTGATCCACACGGCCAGACAGCTGTGCAAACTCCATTGAGAGAAAAAATCCTCCCCAGCACCCAGAGATACAGAGGGAAAAAAAAAAAAAAAATGCAACAAACAGAAAAATATCTCTGACAACTCTGACAACCTTTTTTCTTTCACAATATTTTTCCCTTCTGTGAGTACCATACAATTTTCAATTTTTAGGGCCGGTGATACTGTTATGTTTCGGTAGCTGAGGAGTGCAGGTAAAAAAGGCAATACACCAGAGCAGTTGGAATCTATGAGATTGCAGTACCCTGACTAACCACCACAACTAGAGGCAGCCGTGGAGCGTTCCTACGTTGGTCCTAGACGCCTCGTCACAGCCTGAGAAACTAACTACACCTAAAGATAGAAAGAGGAAAGCTATCTGCCCCGGAGCAGATCCCCAAAGAACATAGAAAGCCCCCAAACATGTAATGGCGGTTAGACAAGAAGAAATACTGACACAGACAGAAAATAGTATGAGCAAACGTTGGGGCCCAAACTTACTAAATAGAAAAGGATAGGAAGGGCACTTACTGCAATCCCAAAAAACCCTGAAAAGCACCAACTCTACTAATTTCAAAAACACCTGAGATCACACGACCTCTACCACCTAAATTAGTTCTCTGGTGTAACAAAATCAAAACAGCAGCCACTGAAAAAACTAGAAAAAGCAAATGTACAAACATCAGTGGCTGAAATAAACTGAGAGGGCAAAAGCCCCCGGAGGGGACCCTGAAGGCCCCCACAGAAGTGCAGGACAAAATGCAAAAATCAAGCACAAAAACAAAAAGAAGAAAATGTCTTATCTGTTAGCAGGAGATGCAGACACGACACAGCAGGCTACAAAGGAAACAGGAATCAAGGATTGAGACCAGAACAATTGATCACCGGCAACCCTGATGGGAAGGCGACTCCCTTATATAAGACCAGTCAGTAACACCTGATTCCCAATCCTCACAATCTTCACTGGACAGTCCAGTACCGCTTGTAACCACCAGAGGGAGCCTCTGCTCAGAACTCATTTCAAGTCCATTCACAACACAACTGGCTGTTACTGTACATGGGAGTCATGCTTGTGTTACTAACTGGGTCAGGAATGATGAAAATGAGTACAGTGCGCTCAAGGACTCCACCAACAATGCCCATGACAGGGGTAATGCACTAACTTCACTGGAGCCACCTCGCATAGGTGACCCAAATCAAGAATCGCTTTGAATAAAATATCCGTATCGTCCCTGTAAGTGCCTGTGAAAACCTTAAGCCCATGCCAGGAAATTCAGGTAAGCCGCCAATGATATACCTGGACTGTGGGATCCACATAGTACTACGCCCGACAGCTAATCGCCATTGGGCTCTGACACAGGCGAAATTCACCTGCGCTTTTGCCTGTGAATAGTGGAGGTGAATACCGGTGTGACCGCGGGTCTCCTGACCTGAACTCTGCCACTCACCTGAGCTGCGGCCGCGGTCTCAGACTGACCGAGAGTCTCGTGAACTCTGAATTCTGTGCATCATGAGGGAATGCAAATTAGGTTAAAATGCAATAAACAGGATTATGATAACTGTAATATGTCTGCAGAACACCTGAATTGGCACAATACTGCTGGTTGGAAATGTACAAATGGTCCAAAAGTGTATTCTTCTCTGTAGTGGCTGCTGTAATTAGCTGTTTGTATCCTCTCGACTGCATGATTTCAAATATGGGCTTTTTTCTATCTGACAATAGATCCTCATTGAAATCACCACAAATAATTAGTGGACCATGTTCAATGACTTCTAACGAATTCAACAAGTTACAAAGTTGTGGTAAAAACAGATTAGTGCTGTAATCTGGAGGCCTGTAAATTACTGAAATTAATGCTTGAATTGGTGCCTCAACTTTCAAAACTAGGAACTCAAGGTCAGACACGCCATGTATATACTGCATTGGACTTGCCTGTATGTCATGTTTCACATAGATGGCTACTCCACCGCCATTCTTATTAGACAGATTAGAATGGGTAGAATATGAAACCTGCCTGTTGCGTTTATACAATTGATAGTTTTGTAATTGTAGATGGTTAGTGACATATTGACCTGAGAGATGAGATTCAGTGAAACATAAAATGTCTGCAAGACACATTTCATGATGACGCCTCACATCATCCATGTGGGCTGAAAGTCCTTGTATGTTGTGGTGAATAATTGTTAATAAAGGAGAAATTGGCCATGGGAGACTATTGAGTAAGGGCATTGCATTATTGACTGCTGCTTCTTTCATGTTTTCCAAAGATCTTGTGATTTGTGGATCAGCATATATTTTATCTTCATTGAAGTCAATAATGTGCAGTCGAGAAAGTGAAGTAGTTCTACTGAGAGCAACATATGCCAGACCTGGCTCAAAAATATGCTGTAGTGAAACTACTGCAGAAGTTGTAGTCATGCCTTGCACCTTATGGACTGTGCAGGCAAAAGCAAGTTTAATGGGAAACTGATGACGAACTACTCCTTTTCTGCTCAGGGGCTCTTCTATTCTTTCTATATACACCAAGTTATTTGCTGATGTTCTGTTGTGATTCCTCTGTCCAGCATGTGGATTATCTAATTCCACACCAAGCTTATTTATTACTATTTTATCATCCTTACACTGGGAAACAATGGTGACAATTTTTCCAAATGAGCCATTTACTAGTCCATCCTCCACATCTATGTTTCTAATGAGCATCACACGAGCACCCTCAGCAACCTGCAGCCTGTCTGGCAAATCCCCTTTACAACTTTCAAAAGGTGTTTTCTGTTTTTCCATCCGCCCTGTTTGAAGATCTTTTTTATAGTCATGTGCATCAATGTTAATTACTTCAGAATGCAAAGCAGTTATGATGGTTGTGTTATGCTGATCTACATCTTTATTTCTGGCAAACACATGAAGGACATCCTTTGGACAGTCTGTCAGTTGAGTCACAGACTGAGAAAGTAAGGCTCTGTCAGATTCAGATAATGCCCTTGCCTTTTAATCGAATTCTGTTTAGGAGTTCGGCAAATGCTATATCCTCCTTTTTCCGCATTATTTCTGTGAGGGTAACAACCTTGAACAAGTCTTGCCAGAAATCAAGCACATGGTCTTCAAATACACACAGAGGCTTAGCTTTCCCTGGAGGTGGCAACTGGTAGAAGTCTCCCACTGCTAGAACAGACATGCCTCCAAAAGGTTTTTTGCTACCTTTTATGTCTTGTAGCCTCCAATGTATATAAGTAAACAGTGGTTTAGAGACCATGGACACCTCATCAATAATAATTATTTCTGCATTTGATAGCGTTACTCTCACTTCATCAAGACAGTTTCCCAGCCCCTGGTATGGTGGTTTAAGGCTTCTTGGTAGTTTCAAGATAGAGTGTAAGGTTTTACCTGAAATGTTAAAGGCTGCTGTGCCAGTGAAGGCTGAGAGTAGGACAGTAGGCATAGAAATGTCACTTTCCTCTGAAATCCTAGGAAGTCTCTGAAGTATCTTTGATGCCTCTAAATAGATACATTTAATGAGGTGTGATTTACCAGTCCCAGCTCCACCAGTCACAAATAGAAAAAACTGTTCAGGATTTT
>JARQOD010003485.1:0-64259 GCA_033576555.1 Oophaga sylvatica | reverse complement strand
GATCCCTCTCGGTCATCTCTGCCAGTCACCCCGTCTTTCTAAGTCGGACCCTGCTACTAAACTCTTTGGTAGGCGTCTGTCCTCCGACTCTGTCACATATGTTGCTGACTCCCCCTGTCAGACCACCCGAATCCCCAGCGGTCAGTACGGCGTCGCAATTCCCTTGCACCCATACGTCCTGTCTGGTCTGCGTCCTTTTTATTTCGTCCACTACAGGTTCTCCTGCTTAGGTCACTCATCACTGAGCTAACTGAGGCATTACTACTTCTACCTCTTCCATCAGGCGACCTATTTCCTGTATTAGCTCCAGCTTGAGTACTTGTAGTCTTAAGCGAACCTCTTCGCCTCTCAATACCACGGGTTGAAGGTGGCGGCCATCTTCTTTCCATTTCCTGCAGCTCTCTGTTGACCTGCTCCCTCTCAAGTCGTAGCTGCTCTACTTCTCTCAGGTACGACACATGATACTCCAGGAGCATCCGGATATTCCCAATGCTCTCCATGGAACCGACAATGAGGAACGGAACCATCCCGTCTTCACCCACGACCTGGACTTCGTCATCAGCCGGAATCCTGACTCTCGTCACACCGGACTTATTCACCATCTCCTGCATCATTTTCCCAAGTCTTCCGATGACTTTCTTCACCAGACCTCTGGGCACTTGAATGATGTCTTCCATCAATCCAAGCTGACTTTGAGTCTTTCTTGCTTGCTCCAGACGTCGAGTGGCTTCATGATTTCTCAACAGGATTATTTGCTTTGTGCGGAGACAATGTAGGTGCATGTCCCTCAGGATAGCCACTCGCTTCATTGTGACTTCCCTAGTTGACAGTATAACCAACTGCTTCTTCTCTGGCACCCAGTTCACTCTACATGCTTCCACCGCTTTTCTAAAGGCCTCATGTACATCCTTACTGGCACAAGCTTCTTGCATGTCTTCGGGTACCTCTATTATACACTTGAAAAGCGATGTCTCCTTTTCCTGAACATGCGGTTGGACCTCCTCATCCTGAGCATCAGCGCAGTTCTCCAAGACCTCAGCATTTCTTGTGTGGCCATCTGCGTGGCACTTCGCTTGCTGTACTTCGTCTCCCGTGGATTTCTGGAGCTGGGCATTAGTCTCTTTCTCCATCTTGAGCTTACGGAGAACTTTATCTCGCTCCTCTGCCAAGCCGTGACACTCATCCTCCCTCCGGAGAAGCTCCTGTTGATGCTTCTCCTGGGCCTCTCTGAGCACCTCCATATCTTTCCATAGGGCCTTGTTCATACTAAGACACGCTGACAGATGCTTTCTGAGCTTAGAGACTTCCTTCTCCAGCTCCTCCACTTTGTGCTCAATCATTTGTCTCAGGACCCTTTCTCGCTCGACTGTCTCTTTCACTGTTTTCTTTAAACAGCTCTATCTCATGGTCCTGCTCTCTTTTAGCCAGCACATGTCGCACCATCACCTCTCCTTTAACGTTGGGATCCTCCACCCCCTTTTTGCCAACCGCCCCCTTTTGGGTTGCTGCCCCCTTTTGGGACTCCGCCCCCTTTTTGGCCATTATCCCCTTTTGGGTTGCCACCCCCTTTTGGGACTCCGCCCCCTTTTGAGCCATCACCCTTCCTTGGGTTATACCCCGTGGACTCCCCCCACGGCTCTACCAGACCCCAGTTCGCACAGACCCTTATGTCTCTCGGGGCTGGTACCGTCACTTTAAGAGGTCACCCACTCTGGACCTGAAGTCCTTATGGTACCTCACCAGCTCCTGCTGGTACTGCCACCCCCCGCCAGCACCTCCGGCTGCCACGCACAAGCCGCTGCTGCCACTGCAGCTCTTGCTGCTGCAGAACCTCTTGCTGTCCTTGCCACAGCGCAAGTCCCTGCACCGCCGACTTCGTGAACCCGCTGGTCCACATCCTGCCGCTTGTCCCCTTCGTGACCCCATGAGTCACAGCCAGCCGCTTGTCCCCTTCGTGACTCCACGAGTCACAGCCAGCCGCTTGTCACCTTCATGACTCCTCCGAGCCACAGCAAACACCTCACACGTGTTCCAGAAAAAAAAAACAGTTTCTCACTGACCCGTCAGCACAACACAGACTCCTGTCTATCACACTCTCAGCCAGAGAGATTTTCCGGACACCTCCTCTCTCAGAGACATAGAATCATAGAATCATAGAATCATAGAATGGTAGAGTTGGAAGGGACCTCCTGGGCCTTCTGATCCAACACCCTGCTCAAAGCAGGATTCTCTAAATCATCCCAGACAGATGTCTATCCAGCCTCTGTTTGAAGACTTCCATTGAAGGAGAACTCACCACCTCTTGTGGCAGCCTGTTCCACTCCTTGATCACCCTAACTGTCAAAAAGTTTTTTCTAATATCTAATCTGTGTCTCCTCCCATTCAGTTTCATCCCATTGCTTCTAGTCTTTCCTTGTGCAAATGAGAATAAAGATGATCCTTCTACAATGTGACAGCCCTTGAGATATTTGTAGACAGCTATTAAGTCTCCTCTCAGTCTTCTTTTTTGCAAGCTAAACATTCCCAAATCCTGCAACCGTTCCTCATAGGACATGGTTTGCAGACCGGTCACCATTCTGGTGGCTCTTCTCTGAACTTGCTCCAGTTTGTTGATGTCTTTTTTAAAATGTGGTGCCCACAAAGGAAAAAAAAAAAACAGTCTTTCACTGACCCGTCAGTACAACACAGACTCCTGTCTGTTACACTCTCGGCCAGAAAGATTTTCCGGACACCTCCTCTCTCAGAGACATCCCACAAAGGAAAAAAAAAAACAGTCTTTCACTGACCCGTCAGTACAACACAGACTCCTGTCTGTTACACTCTCGGCTAGAGAGATTTTCCGGACACCTCTTCTCTCATAGAGGCATCCCACAAGGACCAAAACAATCTCTCACTGACCCGTCAGTACACCACAGACTCCTGTCTGTTACCTGTTGGCCACGCAGGTTTCCGGACACCTCCTCTGAGGTATCCTCTTAGCATGCTTTTTTCTCCATTTTCAATGACCCCAGTCAACATAACACAGACTCCTGTCTGTCACCACTGCTTAACAGCTTCTTCAGATATCTCATATCAGAGGCACCACATAAACATAACCACAGTTTATTCGTGACCACTGGTCACACTCACGGTTTTCACAGACCGTCCGTTCCTCCTCTGATTCCTCATTCCCAGTCCTGGAACATGTGCTCCTTGGGCCGCTGCCAGCATTCCATCCACCAATTGTAAGGTTTCACTCACTCGGCTGCTTCAGAGGTAAATCAGGAGACACTTTCTTATGCAAAAAGTCCTTAGGTTTATTACATCATAAACCTCAAAGCAATATATAGTACAAGTCTTCAGTAAAGCTTCTTAAGATCTCTACCAACACAGATACAGGAAGGCTTCTTCATTCCTACACAGAGACCTCTCTGTAATGTCCCCGCCTGGACACATGGAAGTCTGTCCACACTGGCAGACTGCCACACACTCTCTCAGGTGCCAAACACAACTCAGTTACATAGCCGTAACCCCGCCCACAGGTGAGGTCAGGATCACATGGTTAGGTCACATGGTTATGACCTCACCACAGGTCCTTTTGATACACATAAACACCTAGAGGCTTTATCTTGGGTATTCAGACACATACCCCTTGGGTGGGTTTGTAGGTGACTGGACCCGCCCAGCTCTCCAAGTCACCTGGAAGCCTCCCAATGTATAGCAAAACTCTCAGCAGTAGATCTGCTGAACAAAACATGCTCAGGCTTCCATCACAGGGCCACCCACCTCTGCGATACATAACGTCCATCCATCACATGCCTCCATGCATATCCCGAGGGCCATACACAGTGCCCCCTAGCTGCATCAGGGGTCATTACACCACATACCTCCCCCCTCTGTTCAAACTTGTGGGGTTGAACACTTTTTACCCGACCAGAGATCCTTCTCGGTCGTCTCTGCCAGTCACCCCGTCTCTCTAAGTCGGACCCTGCTACTAAACTCTTTGGTAGGCGTCTGTCCTCCGACTCTGTCACATATGTTGCTGACTCCCCCCTGTCAGACCACCCGAATCCCCAGCGGTCAGTACGGCGTCGCAATTCCCTTGCACCCATACGTCCTGTCTGGTCTGCGTCCTTTTTATTTCGTCCACTACAGGTTCTCCTGCTTAGGTCACTCATCACTGAGCTAACTGAGGCATTACTACTTCTACCTCTTCCATCAGGCGACCTATTTCCTGTATTAGCTCCAGCTTGAGTACTTGTAGTCTTAAGCGAACCTCTTCGCCTCTCAATACCACGGGTTGAAGGTGGCGGCCATCTTCTTTCCATTTCCTGCAGCTCTCTGTTGACCTGCTCCCTCTCAAGTCGTAGCTGCTCTACTTCTCTCAGGTACGACACACGATACTCCAGGAGCATCCGGATATTCCCAATGCTCTCCATGGAACCGACAATGAGGAACGGAACCATCCCGTCTTCACCCACGACCTGGACTTCGTCATCAGCCGGAATCCTGACTCTCGTCACACCGGACTTATTCACCATCTCCTGCATCATTTTCCCAAGTCTTCCGATGACTTTCTTCACCAGACCTCTGGGCACTTGAATGATGTCTTCCATCAATCCAAGCTGACTTTGAGTCTTTCTTGCTTGCTCCAGACGTCGAGTGGCTTCATGATTTCTCAACAGGATTATTTGCTTTGTGCGGAGACAATGTAGGTGCATGTCCCTCAGGATAGCCACTCGCTTCATTGTGACTTCCCTAGTCGACAGTATAACCAACTGCTTCTTCTCTGGCACCCAGTTCACACTGCATGCTTCCACCGCTTTTTTAAAGGCCTCATGTACATCCTTACTGGCACAAGCTTCTTGCATGTCTTCGGGTACCTCTATTATACACTTGAAAAGCGATGTCTCCTTTTCCTGAACATGCGGTTGGACCTCCTCATCCTGAGCATCAGCGCAGTTCTCCAAGACCTCAGCATTTCTTGTGTGGCCATCTGCGTGGCACTTCGCTTGCTGTACTTCGTCTCCCGTGGATTTCTGGAGCTGGGCATTAGTCTCTTTCTCCATCTTGAGCTTACGGAGAACTTTATCTCGCTCCTCTGCCAAGCCGTGACACTCATCCTCCCTCCGGAGAAGCTCCTGCTGATGCTTCTCCTGGGCCTCTCTGAGCACCTCCATATCTTGCCATAGGGCCTTGTTCATACTAAGACACGCTGACAGATGCTTTCTGAGCTTAGAGACTTCCTTCTCCAGCTCCTCCACTTTGTGCTCAATCATTTGTCTCAGGACCCTTTCTCGCTCGACTATCTCTTTCACTGTTTCTTTAAACAGCTCTATCTCATGGTCCTGCTCTCTTTTAGCCAGCACATGTCGCACCATCACCTCTCCTTTAACGTTGGGATCCTCCACCCCCTTTTTGCCAACCGCCCCCTTTTGGGTTGCCGCCCCCTTTTGGGACTTCGCCCCCTTTTTGGCCATTATCCCCTTTTGGGTTGCCACCCCCTTTTGGGACTCCGCCCCCTTTTGGGCCATCACCCTTCCTTGGGTTATACCCCGTGGACTCCCCCCACGGCTCTACCAGACCCCAGTTCGCACAGACCCTTATGTCTCTCGGGGCTGGTACCGTCACTTTAAGAGGTCACCCACTCTGGACCTGAAGTCCTTATGGTACCTCACCAGCTCCTGCTGGTACTGCCACCCCCCGCCAGCACCTCCGGCTGCCACGCACAAGCCGCTGCTGCCACTGCAGCTCTTGCTGCTGCAGAACCTCTTGCTGTCCTTGCCACAGCGCAAGTCCCTGCACCGCCGACTTGTGAACCCGCTGGTCCACATCCTGCCGCTTGTCCCCTTCGTGACCCCATGAGTCACAGCCAGCCGCTTGTCCCCTTCGTGACTCCACGAGTCACAGCCAGCCGCTTGTCACCTTCATGACTCCTCCGAGCCACAGCAAACACCTCACACGTGTTCCAGAAAAAAAAAACAGTTTCTCACTGACCCGTCAGCACAACACAGACTCCTGTCTATCACACTCTCAGCCAGAGAGATTTTCCGGACACCTCCTCTCTCAGAGACATAGAATCATAGAATCATAGAATGGTAGAGTTGGAAGGGACCTCCTGGGCCTTCTGATCCAACACCCTGCTCAAAGCAGGATTCTCTAAATCATCCCAGACAGATGTCTATCCAGCCTCTGTTTGAAGACTTCCATTGAAGGAGAACTCACCACCTCTTGTGGCAGCCTGTTCCACTCCTTGATCACCCTAACTGTCAAAAAGTTTTTTCTAATATCTAATCTGTGTCTCCTCCCATTCAGTTTCATCCCATTGCTTCTAGTCTTTCCTTGTGCAAATGAGAATAAAGATGATCCTTCTACAATGTGACAGCCCTTGAGATATTTGTAGACAGCTATTAAGTCTCCTCTCAGTCTTCTTTTTGCAAGCTAAACATTCCCAAATCCTGCAACCGTTCCTCATAGGACATGGTTTGCAGACCGGTCACCATTCTGGTGGCTCTTCTCTGAACTTGCTCCAGTTTGTTGATGTCTTTTTTAAAATGTGGTGCCCACAAAGGAAAAAAAAAAACAGTCTTTCACTGACCCGTCAGTACAACACAGACTCCTGTCTGTTACACTCTCGGCCAGAAAGATTTTCCGGACACCTCCTCTCTCAGAGACATCCCACAAAGGAAAAAAAAAAACAGTCTTTCACTGACCCGTCAGTACAACACAGACTCCTGTCTGTTACACTCTCGGCTAGAGAGATTTTCCGGACACCTCTTCTCTCATAGAGGCATCCCACAAGGACCAAAACAATCTCTCACTGACCCGTCAGTACACCACAGACTCCTGTCTGTTACCTGTTGGCCACGCAGGTTTCCGGACACCTCCTCTGAGGTATCCTCTTAGCATGCTTTTTTCTCCATTTTCAATGACCCCGGGTCAACATAACACAGACTCCTGTCTGTCACCACTGCTTAACAGCTTCTTCAGATATCTCATATCAGAGGAACCACATAAACATAACCACAGTTTATTCGTGACCACTGGTCACACTCACGGTTTTCACAGACCGTCCGTTCCTCCTCTGATTCCTCATTCCCAGTCCTGGAACATGTGCTCCTTGGGCCGCTGCCAGCATTCCATCCACCAATTGTAAGGTTTCACTCACTCGGCTGCTTCAGAGGTAAATCAGGAGACACTTTCTTATGCAAAAAGTCCTTAGGTTTATTACATCATAAACCTCAAAGCAATATATAGTACAAGTCTTCAGTAAAGCTTCTTAAGATCTCTACCAACACAGATACAGGAAGGCTTCTTCATTCCTACACAGAGACCTCTCTGTAATGTCCCCGCCTGGCACATGGAAGTCTGTCCACACTGGCAGACTGCCACACACTCTCTCAGGTGCCAAACACAACTCAGTTACATAGCCGTAACCCCGCCCACAGGTGAGGTCAGGATCACATGGTTAGGTCACATGGTTATGACCTCACCACAGGTCCTTTTGATACACATAAACAACTAGAGGCTTTATCTTGGGTATTCAGACACATACCCCTTGGGTGGGTTTGTAGGTGACTGGACCCGCCCAGCTCTCCAAGTCACCTGGAAGCCTCCCAATGTATAGCAAAACTCTCAGCAGTAGATCTGCTGAACAAAACATGCTCAGGCTTCCATCACAGGGCCACCCACCTCTGCGATACATAACGTCCATCCATCACATGCCTCCATGCATATCCGAGGGCCATACACAGTGCCCCCTAGCTGCATCAGGGGTCATTACACCACATACCTCCCCCCTCTGTTCAAACTTGTGGGGTTGAACACTTTTTACCCGACCAGAGATCCTTCTCGGTCGTCTCTGCCAGTCACCCGTCTCTCTAAGTCGGACCCTGCTACTAAACTCTTTGGTAGGCGTCTGTCCTCCGACTCTGTCACATATGTTGCTGACTCCCCCCTGTCAGACCACCCGAATCCCCAGCGGTCAGTACGGCGTCGCAATTCCCTTGCACCCATACGTCCTGTCTGGTCTGCGTCCTTTTTATTTCGTCCACTACAGGTTCTCCCGCTTAGGTCACTCATCACTGAGCTAACTGAGGCATTACTACTTCTACCTCTTCCATCAGGCGACCTATTTCCTGTATTAGCTCCAGCTTGAGTACTTGTAGTCTTAAGCGAACCTCTTCGCCTCTCAATACCACGGGTTGAAGGTGGCGGCCATCTTCTTTCCATTTCCTGCAGCTCTCTGTTGACCTGCTCCCTCTCAAGTCGTAGCTGCTCTACTTCTCTCAGGTACGACACACGATACTCCAGGAGCATCCGGATATTCCCAATGCTCTCCATGGAACCGACAATGAGGAACGGAACCATCCCGTCTTCACCCACGACCTGGACTTCGTCATCAGCCGGAATCCTGACTCTCGTCACACCGGACTTATTCACCATCTCCTGCATCATTTTCCCAAGTCTTCCGATGACTTTCTTCACCAGACCTCTGGGCACTTGAATGATGTCTTCCATCAATCCAAGCTGACTTTGAGTCTTTCTTGCTTGCTCCAGACGTCGAGTGGCTTCATGATTTCTCAACAGGATTATTTGGTTTGTGCGGAGACAATGTAGGTGCATGTCCCTCAGGATAGCCACTCGCTTCATTGTGACTTCCCTAGTCGACAGTATAACCAACTGCTTCTTCTCTGGCACCCAGTTCACACTACATGCTTCCACCGCTTTTTTAAAGGCCTCAGTACATCCTTACTGGCACAAGCTTCTTGCATGTCTTCGGGTACCTCTATTATACACTTGAAAAGCGATGTCTCCTTTTCCTGAACATGCGGTTGGACCTCCTCATCCTGAGCATCAGCGCAGTTCTCCAAGACCTCAGCATTTCTTGTGTGGCCATCTGCGTGGCACTTCGCTTGCTGTACTTCGTCTCCCGTGGATTTCTGGAGCTGGGCATTAGTCTCTTTCTCCATCTTGAGCTTACGGAGAACTTTATCTCGCTCCTCTGCCAAGCCGTGACACTCATCCTCCCTCCGGAGAAGCTCCTGCTGATGCTTCTCCTGGGCCTCTCTGAGCACCTCCATATCTTTCCATAGGGCCTTGTTCATACTAAGACACGCTGACAGATGCTTTCTGAGCTTAGAGACTTCCTTCTCCAGCTCCTCCACTTTGTGCTCAATAATTTGTCTCAGGACCCTTTCTCGCTCGACTATCTCTTTCACTGTTTCTTTAAACAGCTCTATCTCATGGTCCTGCTCTCTTTTAGCCAGCACATGTCGCACCATCACCTCTCCTTTAACGTTGGGATCCTCCACCCCCTTTTGCCAACCGCCCCCTTTTGGGTTGCCGCCCCTTTTGGGACTCCGCCCCCTTTTGGGCCATCATCCCCTTTTGGGTTGCCACCCCCTTTTGGGACTCCGCCCCCTTTTGGGCCATCACCCTTCCTTGGGTTATACCCCGTGGACTCCCCCCACGGCTCTACCAGACCCCAGTTCGCACAGACCCTTATGTCTCTCGGGGCTGGTACCGTCACTTTAAGAGGTCACCCACTCTGGACCTGAAGTCCTTATGGTACCTCACCAGCTCCTGCTGGTACTGCCACCCCCCGCCAGCACCTCCGGCTGCCACGCACAAGCCGCTGCTGCCACTGCAGCTCTTGCTGCTGCAGAACCTCTTGCTGTCCTTGCCACAGCGCAAGTCCCTGCACCGCCGACTTCGTGAACCCGCTGGTCCACAGCCTGCCGCTTGTCCCCTTCGTGACCCCACGAGTCACAGCCAGCCGCTTGTCCCCTTCGTGACTCCACGAGTCACAGCCAGCCGCTTGTCACCTTCATGACTCCTCCGAGCCACAGCAAACACCTCACACGTGTTCCAGAAAAAAAAAAACAGTTTCTCACTGACCCGTCAGCACAACACAGACTCCTGCCTGTCACACTCTCAGCCAGAGAGATTTTCCGGACACCTCTTCTCCCAGAGACATCCCACAAAGGAAAAAAAAAACAGGCTTTCACTGACCCGTCAGTACAACACAGACTCCTGTCAGTTACACTCTCGGCCAGAGAGATTTTCCGGACACCTCCTCTCTCAGAGACATCCCCAAAGGAAAAAAAAAACAGTCTTTCACTGACCCGTCAGTACAACACAGACTCCTGTCTGTTACACTCTCGGCCAGAGAGATTTTCCGGACACCTCCTCTCTCATAGAGGCATCCCACAAAGGAAAAACAGTTTCTCACTGACCCGTCAGTACACCACAGACTCCTGTCTGTTACCTGTTGATCACTCAGGTTTCCGGACACCTCCTTTTCATAGAGGCATCCCACAAGGACAAAAACATCTCTCACTGACCCGTCAGTACACCACAGACTCCTGTCTGTTACCTGTTGGCCACGCAGGTTTCCGGACACCTCCTCTGAGGTATCCTCTCAGCATGCTTTTTTCTCCATTTTCAATGACCCCGGGTCAACATAACACAGACTCCTGTCTGTCACCACTGCTTAACAGCTTCTTCAATACCTCATATCAGAGGCACCACATAAACATAACCACAGTTTATTCGTGACCACTGGTCACACTCACGGTTTTCACAGACCGTCCGTTCCTCCTCTGATTCCTCATTCCCAGTCCTGGAACATGTGCTCCTTGGGCCGCTGCCAGCATTCCATCCACCAATTGTAAGGTTTCACTCACTCGGCTGCTTCAGAGGTAAATCAGGAGACACTTTCTTATGCAAAAAATCCTTAGGTTTATTACATCATAAACCTCAAAGCAACATATAGTACAAGTCTTCAGTAAAGCTTCTTAAGATCTCTACCAACACAGATACAGGAAGGCTTCTCCATTCCTACACAGAGACCTCTCTGTAATGTCCCCGCCTGGACACATGGAAGTCTGTCCACACTGGCAGACTGCCACACACTCTCTCAGGTGCCAAACACAACTCAGTTACATAGCCGTAACCCCGCCCACAGGTGAGGTCAGGATCACATGGTTAGGTCACATGGTTATGACCTCACCACAGGTCCTTTTGATACACATAAACAACTAGAGGCTTTATCTTGGGTATTCAGACACATACCCCTTGGGTGGGTTTGTAGGTGACTGGACCCGCCCAGCTCTCCAAGTCACCTGGAAGCCTCCCAATGTATAGCAAAACTCTCAGCAGTAGATCTGCTGAACAAAACATGCTCAGGCTTCCATCACAGGGCCACCCACCTCTGCGATACATAACGTCCATCCATCACATGCTTCCATGCATATCCCGAGGGCCATACACAGTGCCCCCTAGCTGCATCAGGGGTCATTACACCACAATATATACATGTCATTGTGACACATACATATATATATATATTTATAGTTCTTACACTTCTACATAGTATAATAGCCGCTTAAATTTAATTGCCGGCTTTTGTGAAATCACAGAAGCCGACATGAAATGACTAGAGTTGAACGATACTTTCCGATATCCAAAAGTATCGGAATCGGAATGGTATCACCGATACCCCAAAAATATCGGCGATACCCGATACCGATACCGGAAATCCAATGTAAGTCTATGGGAGCAAAATATCGGAATTAAAAAAAACCCATTCTTGCCTTGTTGGTTAATTGTACATGAAGGAAAACAACAAAGAGTAATGTAGAATGTATTGGGGAAGGTTGAGGAGACATTAAAGGCATAGATGTTTAACCCAATCAAATGGAATAGATAAATATTTTTTTTTTTAAAGATGTTCGGATTGACGAAGAAATTGACAATGTTGTTAACGTTTTTTCTATTTTGGCAAATATGTATATTTCACAACTTCCATGCTCTTCACCTTTTTAACTTTGACACACTTTCTCCTTCATAATCTTCAGCAGCATCATCTTTTTCATCAAATTATTCTTCATCTTCACCTTCTTTATCTTCTTCTTAAACTTCTTGCTATTCATCTTTTTGTTAACATTACTCATATTCTTCTTATTCAACTATTATTCTTCTTCATATTGTACTTCATCTTTCATCATATTCTTATTTGTGACAGAGATACCTGTACTTGTAATCTGTCAAAGTATGAATTTTTCATCCTTCCGTTCTTGCTGTCACAAAAGATTTAAATTACAACAGTATTTGTCCGTGTTCAGTTTAGCCTGCAGCAGCAGGCATTTTCCAGGGGCACCACGAGGAGGAACGGACTCACCCCCATACACTGCTTAGTCTTCTTCTGCTTATAATTTAGAGCATATATTTTGCTCTTCATTTTGGTCTTATACTTCATGTTCTTCTGCTTTTTGATCTTCTGCTTATTGTTCTTAAGTCTCTTGTTCTGTATCTTGTAGTTTGTCTTAACCTTCTTAGTCCTGTTGGGTAATCTTTTATTTCTTCTTTGTGATGGTGTTTAGGCTGGTTGGCTTGATGCTCGTCGTCCTTGTGGTCGTCATCTTCTTCGGGGTGGTCATCAGGGTCGTCGTCTTCATTGTTGGAGATCCAGAGTGATTACCCAAAAAAACATTTAAAAAATCTTCAATTTGTAAATGTAGCAGAAGGTACAAGAGCCAATGCAAGTAACGAGGACCAGCTGACTATGCTGGAACCCGGAGGGGCAGCAGAAGGAAAAGAGCCAATGGCACAACCGAGGACCAGCTGACGTTACTGGGACACAGTTACTAAGCAGGAGGTACCTGTGCTCCAAAGCACTACCAAGGACCAGCAGACGTTGCTGGAACTCGGATACCGAGATGGAGGCACCTAGGCCAAAGGCACTGCGGAGAACCAGCTGACGGTACTGGAACCCGGAGGGGCAGCAGAAGGAAAAGAGCCAATGGCACAACCGAGGACCAGCTGACGTTACTGGGACACGGTTACTAAGCAGGGGGTATCTGTGCTCCAAAGCACTACCAAGGACCAGCAGACGTTGCTGGAACTCGGATACCGAGATGGAGGCACCTAGGCCAAAGGCACTGCGGAGAACCAGCTGACGGTACTGGAACCCGGAGGGGCAGCAGAAGGAAAAGAGCCAATGGCACAACCGAGGACCAGCTGACGTTACTGGGACACGGTTACTAAGCAGGAGGTACCTGTGCTCCAAAGCACTACCAAGGACCAGCAGACGTTGCTGGAACTCGGATACCGAGATGGAGGCACCTAGGCCAAAGGCACTGCGGAGAACCAGCTGACGGTACTGGAACCCGGAGGGGCAGCAGAAGGAAAAGAGCCAATGGCACAACCGAGGACCAGCTGACGTTACTGGGACACGGTTACTAAGCAGGAGGTACCTGTGCTCCAAAGCACTACCAAGGACCAGCAGACATTGCTGGAACTCGGATACCGAGATGGAGGCACCTAGGCCAAAGGCACTGTGGAGAACCAGCTGACGGTACTGGAACCCGGAGGGGCAGCAGAAGGAAAAGAGCCAATGGCACAACCGAGGACCAGCTGACGTTACTGGGACACGGTTACTAAGCAGGAGGTACCTGTGCTCCAAAGCACTACCAAGGACCAGCAGACGTTGCTGGAACTCGGATACCGAGATGGAGGCACCTAGGCCAAAGGCACTGCGGAGAACCAGTTGACGGTACTGGAACCCGGAGGGGCAGTAGAAGGAAAAGAGCCAATGGCACAACCGAGGACCAGCTGACATTACTGAACCCCAGTAACACAGGAGCAAGTGTTGACTGTGCTAACAGCACTTCCGAGCAACAACTGGCGGTGTTGGAGCCCAGGGATGAGAAGACAACAGGGTGGAGGCAGCAGGACTTTTTGACGTACACACAGCAGGGAACAGCTGACATTACTGAACCCCAGTAACACAGGAGCAAGTGTTGACTGTGCTAACAGCACTTCCGAGCAACAACTGGCGGTGTTGGAGCCCAGGGATGAGAAGACAACAGGGTGGAGGCAGCAGGACTTTTTGACGTACACACAGCAGGGGAACAGCTGACATTACTGAACCCCAGTAACACAGGAGCAAGTGTTGACTGTGCTAACAGCACTTCCGAGCAACAACTGGCGGTGTTGGAGCCCAGGGATGAGAAGACAACAGGGTGGAGGCAGCAGGACTTTTTGACGTACACACAGCAGGGGAACAGCTGACATTACTGAACCCCAGTAACACAGGAGCAAGTGTTGACTGTGCTAACAGCACTTCCGAGCAACAACTGGCGGTGTTGGAGCCCAGGGATGAGAAGACAACAGGTGGAGGCAGCAGGACTTTTTGACGTACACACAGCAGGGAACAGCTGACATTACTGAACCCCAGTAACACAGGAGCAAGTGTTGACTGTGCAACAGCACTTCCGAGCAACAACTGGCGTGTTGGAGCCAGGGATGAGAGACAACAGCGTGGAGGCAGCAGGACTTTTTGACGTACAACAGCAGGGAACAGCTGACATTACTGAACCCAGTAACACAGGAGCAAGTGTTGACTGTGCTATAACAGCACTTCCGAGCAACAACTGGCGGTGTTGGAGCCCAGGGTCAAGGAGGATGTTTAAATACTAGATCAAGTAATTTCCTTGTTACTTGTCAATTTTAAATGTCTATACTTCAAACAAGAGAAAGATAACCTTTACTACCATAAGATGATGATTTCATTTAAACTAATATCTAGATAAATAAAGAATTGACAAACATAAACACATACATTAACATGTTGAACAGCAATGCAAACCACAAAATAAATTAGTTAAGGAATCTGCTATACGGTTGTACATAAAAGCATACAAGTACATATCTGAATCCATTAATGATGGATAAGTAACAGTATGTACACCATTTTTATTGTATAGACAATGAATGTCTGACTTCAAAACATCATCAGCATTACCAGTTATCTGTGACATTACTAAAATGTTACATTTGCTGAATAATGTCACTAAACAGTTTATACAAAATTATACAATTTCCATCATGTAATACTCATAATATGTGGCAATAATCATTTTTATTAACAAACATAACCTTTAAAAAGTGCTTAGTGCATAGTGAAAATTGCTATTTATGCCTGACTGTCGACTTGCAAGCATGACAACGGATAGATAAGGTATATATAGATGAGACTGCATAGCCACAGATGGTGAATGGCGATGTAATACTGTACCTCAATAAAGTGTGCGTCACTACTACATAATTTTTTTTATATAGCTTTATAAACAGGGTACATGGATGTATGCTTGCGCCTTTGTTTTGACGCACAGACTGCCGTCCTGCTGAGACGCGTTGGGTAGTGAACAGTTGTGTGCAGTGTTCACTGCAGTCTCTGCGGAATAACCACACTTAGGCCTTATAACTTTTCAGACTTTCTTTATCAATCTACCAAGATGAAGAAGGCAGGGAGTAAGGCACGTGGTCGTGGCCGTGGAGTTTCTTCAGGGAGAGGACGTGGGATTCTGTGGCTGCTGCGGCCCCCAGTGACACAGCATCCACCAGTTTTCCCCGTGAGCGTTCCTTTATGCGCACTTTTGTAGGAGCTCGGAGTACCCCCTGCTGCGGGAAGAACAAATTGAAGCCGTTGTTGTTTGGATGTCAGCCAATGCATCGACTTCAATTGCTTCCACCTCCTCTCAGGACCACAGCACTGTTAAGCAACCATCTGTCTCTTCACCGCCTGGCAAATTGCCCAGGCAGTCAGAGAGTTCTGTACAGGAGCCAGCTGAGTGTCTGCTTCTGTTCTCAGAATCTATTGGCTTGCAAACAGGGGCCCAGCCAAGCAGCATTCTGTAATGTGAAGAAGAGGGAGTATGCAGTGAGGCGCAACAGCTGTGTCTCTCTGAATCTGAAGAGGCGGGTGAGACAGTGCCGATGGTCAGCACACCGCAGAACGCATCTGATGATGATGAGACTCAGGTGCCAGTTTCTGTTGAGCATGGTGCTGGCCAGACCACCCAACAGCAGGTGTTGTAAGAGGGTAGTGGAGATGATGAGGTCCAAGACCCAACATGGCGTGAGGAACAGGAAGGTGGTGGGAGCAGCTCAGAGGAATATAATATTATAATAATATTAATTTATATAGCGCCATCATATTACGCATTGCTTTACAGTTTTGCAGTTTAAGAACACAAGTCATAAGTAACAACGTTAACAATACAATAATTTAAGCTAAATAAGTCGCCCCTGCTCGTGACAGCTTACAATGTACAATGAGGTGGGGGAGATACAAAGTATAGGTGTTTATATACAATGGTGCATTTACAATGATGGTCCAGCCATCTTAAGGGACTGAGGGATGGAGATAGTGAATAGGCTAGAGACACACACACACATACACACTTACACAGAATACATAGAATGACTTTGATTAGTGAATGTGATAGGCCGCTCTGAACAAATGTGTTTTGAGGGAGCGCCTGAAACCATGCAAATTGTGGATAGTCCTAATTTCTTGGGGTACAGCATTCCAGAGGATTGGCGTAGCGCGGGAGAAGTCTTGGAGTCGGGAGTGGGAGGTACGTATTAGTGCAGAGGTTAGTCGAAAGTCGTTTGCAGAGCGCAGCAGTCGGTTAGGCCGATAGATAGAAATGAGGGAGGAGATGTAGGAGGGGTGCTGCACTGTGGATAGCTTTGTGGCTGAGAACCAGTACTTTGGTTGAAAGCTGGGAGAGGCCTAGAGAAGTGGTTAGTGATAGAAGGAAGATAGAGGAAGACATTGCCCCAACGGTACAAACAGGAGGGAGAGTTAGGCTGCAGACTCGGTTGCCTGTAGCCTCCAGTTTGGCACCTGTTCGGAGCAGTTGTCTTCCAAAAGTCAAAACGTGCGCTCCCAGGACTTGCACTGCGTGGTCCTTTTTCACACACTTGCACATGATATTTGCTATGTCAAATGCAAGCTGTGTAATCAAAAATTAAAATTAGCTAAAAGTGTCAGTCACCTCAATTCCACAAATATGTGGAAACATGTGCGGACAAAGCACGTAGTTGAGTTACAAAGACACACTGGAGATGTAGGCCAACCTACAGCAGCACCTACATCTTCAGGTTGTGTTGAAGCCTCTTCATCGAGCTCACACACAGCTGGTTCTGCTTCCTCACAGGATCGCCATGGAAGAACCTCGGCCACTGTTGTCCAGAGACAAACTGTTATTCCACACACAGCAGCAAGTTCCCTGTCATCCTCACACTCCCAGGCCACAAAACAGCCATCGGTAGCACAGGCATGGGATAAAAGACGGCCATACTCCGCAAACCATGTGTAAGGTTCTGTGTACATGTTCCTGAAACTCAGTTTGTTCGTCAGCCATTTTACTTTCTGTCTTGCTGCAGCTATCTTGCCCTCAGTCAAAATGGAGTTTCCAGCTTGCATGTTCCCGCCCTGATTCTCTCCTTTTGCTTCTTAAGCAGCCACAGCTGAGCAATCAGTGCTTCAGAATCTAGCCTGCAGTGAACCTGTGACCTGACTCCTAAAGCCTTGGACCTTGTACTCCAGCTATTCCTACTGAGGAACTCTGAAGCACTTGTGGACTCTGAACCCTGCTCTTTGAAAGACCCACGTTTGCATGGACTTACGGTAACAGAGAAGAAGATCCTGAACCTGTTGTGGAGAGTGATTGCTGAGCTTAGATTACTCTGGCCTGCTGTGTCTCCTGCTTCTGTGTCTGCAAACTGTGTGACTATTTTTGCCAACTTGTATGAAGTAATACAAGACTTTCTATATCAAACCTGTGTCTCATGTATTTTCATCGCACCCAAGCACAAGACGCTATATGAACTGTACTACATACATTACAAGATTCTGAAGCCAAAACGTTAGTGTCTGCTGGGTCTGGAAAGGCTGTGTCTGCTGTAACTGTGGATATCGGATGTCCGGTTGTACTTTCTGTGATGACAGTGGTTGTGACTTCTCACAACCATTCCAGGTGAGCAATTCCCTTAAGTGTTTTTTTTTCTGCAGTGTTACCACAGGTAAACACTATTGTTTTTTTTTTTCTTTTCTCTTTTTTGTCTGCTGTAACTTTGGATATCAGATGTCCGGGTGAACTTTCTGTGATGATAGTGGTTGTGACTTCTCACAACCATTCCAGGTGAGCAGTTCCCTTAATTTTTTTTCTCTCTGCAGTGTTACCACAGGTAAACACTATTGTTTTTTTTTTCTCCTCTCCTCTTCTTCCAGTACTCCTGTCTTAAAAGATCTGGAAAATGGAGGCCCGCATAAAGGAACTTTGCGGAGTGACTGATAATATCCTTGCAGATTTGCAGAATATAAAGACCCGTTTTTCAAGCCTACAGGACCTCACTAATCACAATTTGCAAGTGTTTGGACAGACTGCCCAGGATTTGCGAGCCAGGATTGAGGTTCTAGAAGAGCGAGTCCAGGCTCCTGCCGTAGCCCCGAGTTCTGGGATTCCCAAGTTGCCCCCTTTTAGTTTTGGCGGTGAACGTGAGAAATTCAGGGGATTTATTAATCAATGCAATCTTTTTTTTTCTGCACATGCTTCACAATTTCCCACTGAACGATCTAAGGTGCTTACTATAATTATGTTGCTTACCAACAAGGCTTTGATGTGGGCAAACCCTCTGATTGAGACTGAGGATGATTGTTTGAATCACCTTGATGCTTTTATTTCAGCCATGGGCAGGTGTTTGATGACCCCAATCGAGGTGCAACAGCTGAAGCAGCCATGTTAGCTTTGCGCCAAGGTAAGCATTCGGTAGCTGAATATGCCCTGGATTTCAGGAGATGGGCCCTTGATA
Organism: Oophaga sylvatica; assembly: GCA_033576555.1. Taxonomy (NCBI): domain Eukaryota; kingdom Metazoa; phylum Chordata; class Amphibia; order Anura; family Dendrobatidae; genus Oophaga; species Oophaga sylvatica. The sequence continues at coordinate 45,611 of JARQOD010003485.1, read as the reverse complement.
CCACCTGGGACAGTTCCGCCAAAAAATCTATTTTTCGAAAGGGGTTATCTCCATTGATTAAGGATGAACTTGCTCGTGCCGACCCTCCCACTGCGTTAGGTGACTTTATTAACTACTGCATCCGTATTGATACTCGTCTGACTGAACGCAGGCAAGAGAGATGGTTCGAAAGCAATCGCACTAACCTTTTCCTACCTTCCTCTCCAGCTAAGGAACCTTTGAGTAGGATTACACGGGAACCTGAACCTGAACCCATGCAGGTAGACTCTTTACAACGACGGGTTAGTGATGCACGCAAGGAACATCGTTTTAAAGAGAATCTATGTTTCTATTGTGGTAAGTCAGGGCACTTCATTATAAACTGCCCCAGCCGTTCTCGTAAGACTACTGCAGCACTCATTCATTGTGAGTGTTGCGAGAGGGGATCTGTCAGGTCCGAGCCTCAGGCTCCAGAGAGATCTGCAGCAACAGATCTTGATTTCTCGGACTTAAACTCCGTTACCTCTGAGGACGTTGACTGTGTAAACGCTGCCATTTTTCAAGTTTCCTCAGCGGTGTCCCAGCTGAGTTGTAAGAAAAACAATTCTCATTGCTTTCTTTCCATCAAACTCTGGGTTGACTCAGCTTGGGTGTCTAGCTCTGCTATGATCGACTCAGGGGCAAGTGGAAATTTTATGGATGTCTCCTTTGCTCTGAAACAGGGATACGTTCAGTGAAGAAGGCTACTCCAGTACAGATGGAAACTGTGGATGGCTCCCTGCTGACCTCTGGACCAGTGGATCAGGAAACAGAGCCTTTGAGGGTTCTTATGGGTAAAGATCATCAAGAGAAACTGTCCTTTATGCTTATCTCTTCTCCCCACTTTCCCATTATTCTAGGGCTACCATGGCTGCAGGCTCAGAATCCTACCATTAACTGGGAGACCAAGGAATTACACTTTCCAGAGAAACAGATGAGTCCAAAAGTTTCAGCTTGCTCTGTTCCTAAAGGAACCATGTCAGTCCCTGAACTACCAGCTGTATACCAGGACTATGTGGATTTATGTGACAAGAAGAACGCTGACCAGCTTCCTCCTCACCGTCCATATGATTGTCCAATTGAATTATTGCCTGGAGCAGAGATACCTTTTGGTAAGATCTACCCCCTGGCGGGGCCCGAGCTAAAGGCTTTAAAGGATTACATAGACGAAAATCTAGCCAAGGGCTTCATACGCCCCTCTTCATCTCCTGCAGGTGCACCCATCTTCTTTGTAAAGAAGAAAGATGGATCTCTGAGACCATGCGTAGACTATAGGGAACTCAATAAGGTTACTATTAGAAACCGTTATCCATTGCCTTTAATCCCTGAGTTATTGGAGAGAGTGCGACATGCCAAAATTTTCTCTAAACTAGATCTTCGTGGGGCCTATAACTTAGTCCGTATTAGACCTGGGGATGAATGGAAGACTGCATTCAGGTCACGCTATGGACACTTTGAATATCTAGTTATGCCTTTTGGTCTGAGTACCGCCCCAGCCACTTTCCAACACTTGGTGAATGACATCTTCAGGGATCTCCTAGATACATTCGTGGTAATTTATTTGGATGATATTCTAATTTTTTCTAACTCCACAGAGGAACATCATGGACATGTGAGAATGGTCTTGGAACGTCTAAGACAAAATCATCTTTACATCAAACTTGAAAAGTGTGAATTCCATAGGACCGAAATTCAATTTCTGGGGTATGTACTATCTACACAAGGAATTAGTATGGATGGAAGCAAAACCCAAGCCATCAAGGATTGGCCAAGTCCTAGAAATGTGAAGGAGGTACAGCGCTTCATCGGGTTTGCCAACTTCTATAGACGTTTCATTAGAAATTTCTCTGAGGTAGTGTCACCTATCACCCAACTTACCCGGAAAGAGTCTAGGTTCTCCTGGACTCCCCAAGCCCAGGAAGCATTTTCCCGTCTAAAAGATAAATTTACCACTGCACCTATCCTAGTACATCCCAACCCCGAGCTTGCCTTCATAATAGAGGTGGATGCTTCAGACTGTGCCGTTGGAGCTATACTCTCTCAGAGAACAGGTGAGAAGAATGTCTTGCATCCCTGTGCCTTCTTTTCCCAGCAGTTGTCTTCGGCTGAGAGGAACTACGATGTGGGCAATAGAGAGTTGTTGGCCATTATTGCCGCCTTCAAAGAATGGAGACACCTTCTTCAGGGTGCTGCACAGCAAATAGTCGTCCTGACAGACCATCGTAACCTTGAGTTTATCAGGTCGGCTAAGTGCCTGACTCCTCGCCAGGCTCGCTGGAATCTTTTCTTAAACCAATTTAATTTTATCATTTCTTATAGACCAGGATCGCGCAATGGAAAGGCTGATGCACTCTCTAGGATTTACTCAGCAGAGACACGTCCAATTACTCCTCCTAAGACTATTCTTCATGACTCTAGATTCCTAGGAGTAATTCATAATCAAGACCTACTTAAGGACATCAAGGAAGCATACCATGAGGATTCCTTTTTGGCACAACCCCCAAGGGACGTAAGTCTTGTCTTTAAGAATGGTGTGTGGATTCAGGGACAACGCCTGTATATTCCTGAAACAGTCAGATTGAGAGTATTAAACTCATTCACGATTCCAAGATAGCTGGGCATAGAGGAATACTAAAGACACAGGAATTTCTCTCTCGTTTCTTTTGGTGGCCCACTTGCAGGAAGGATGTTTTAAACTATGTCACTTCATGTGAAGTCTGTGCAAGATGCAAAACACCTCGCTCCTCACCAACTGGTCTGTTACAGCCTCTTCCCACCCCGTCCCGCCCGTGGGGATCCATTTCTATGGACTTCATTGTGGAGTTACCAACCTCTCAAGGGAAAAACACCATTCTAGTGGTGGTTGACCGTCTAACAAAGGCAGCTCATTTTATCCCTTGTGTCGGCTTACCCACTGCAAAACAGACATCAGATTTGATGATTAAAGATGTGTTTCGCTTACATGGAGTACCGGATGAGGTTATTTCGGATCGAGGGGTGCAATTCACTTCTAGGTTTTGGCAAAATTTCTGTGCAGCATTGGACATTAAAGTAAACCTTTCTTCTGCTTTTCATCCCCAGACTAATGGACAGACCGAACGAACCAATCAAACCCTGGAGCAGTATCTCCGCTGCTTTATCTGCCACCTACAGGATGATTGGGTGGATCTACTTCCATTAGCTGAGTTCTCGTATAACAACTCTCAGAGTGCCTCCACTAAGCAGTCTCCTTTTTACTCTAATCTAGGTTATCATCCTAACATTCTACCACGATTTCCCATAGAAACGCCTTTACCAGCAGTGGCTGAAAGAATCACGTCTTTACAGAAGAATATGGATCTTCTAAAGGAGAATCTGGAATCGGCTCAGGAAAGGTACAAGAAAGCAGCAGATAAATTTCGTAAACCTGCACCAGCTTTCAAGGTAGGAGACTTGGTCTGGCTGTCAACCAGAAATCTTAAGTTAAGGATTCCATCGTCTAAGTTGGGACATAAGTACATTGGACCCTATAAAATCAGTAAAATTATAAGTGCCGTTGCTTGTCGTCTTCAACTGCCCAGAACTATGAGAATTCACCCTGTCTTTCATGTATCCCTACTAAAGGCTGCGACACCCAATACGTTTCCTGGACGTTCTTCTCCTTGCCCTGACCCAGTGCTAGTCGATGGTCAGGAAGAATTTGTGGTGGAAAGGATTTTAGATTCCAGGTTGTATAGAAATCAGTTACAATATCTGATTAAATGGCAGGGCTACCCAGTGGAGGACAACTCATGGGAACCAGTCAATAACGTTAATGCTCCTCGCTTGCTCCGTCAGTTTCATCAGAGGTACCCACACAAGCCTGGCCTGAGGTCATCCGGAGGTTGTCCCTAAGGGGGGAGTAATGTAAGGTTCTGTGTACATGTTCCTGAAACTCAGTTTGTTCGTCAGCCATTTTACTTTCTGTCTTGCTGCAGCTATCTTGCCCTCAGTCAAAATGGAGTTTCCAGCTTGCATGTTCCCGCCCTGATTCTCTCCTTTTGCTTCTTAAGCAGCCACAGCTGAGCAATCAGTGCTTCAGAATCTAGCCTGCAGTGAACCTGTGACCTGACTCCTAAAGCCTTGGACCTTGTACTCCAGCTATTCCTACTGAGGAACTCTGAAGCACTTGTGGACTCTGAACCCTGCTCTTTGAAAGACCCACGTTTGCATGGACTTACGGTAACAGAGAAGAAGATCCTGAACCTGTTGTGGAGAGTGATTGCTGAGCTTAGATTACTCTGGCCTGCTGTGTCTCCTGCTTCTGTGTCTGCAAACTGTGTGACTATTTTTGCCAACTTGTATGAAGTAATACAAGACTTTCTATATCAAACCTGTGTCTCATGTATTTTCATCGCACCCAAGCACAAGACGCTATATGAACTGTACTACATACATTACACCATGCACGAGCACAGGCTCTGAATGCTGGCATTGCAAAACTCCTGTCCCTTGAAATGCTGTCATTCAGGCTGGTGGAGACAGACAGTTTCCGTAACTGAATATCATTGTCAGTCCCACAATACAATATGCCAAGCCGATTTCATTTCAGCAGGCAAGCCGTCCCTGGTCTGCAAAAGCATGTTGAGGGAAAAATTAAACATGCGCTACTAAACGCCCTCAGTAGCAAGGTCCACCTGACCACCGATGCGTGGACCAGTACCCATTGTTATGATCTGCTACAACCAGTAAGGAAAGAAGGGAATTCTGTCCCTACAATACAACTAAGCTGAATCCCTACGATGTAACGGGGAACCTGATCCTGCGACCAGACCCGCTAAAGTCCTCATCTAGTGTGAACGAAGACCTATAGTTGCGAGGGAGTAATCCCTACAAGATCTAGGGACTGGGAGAAAAGGTGGACACCTCCTAACATAAATTGTAGCATGGATAATTAAACAGAAAAATAAATACTTTGCGATCCTAACATCAAGCAAAACTGACAGATTAAGGCACCTAAGCACCCGGCTAGCTTAACAGTAGATAATACAATGAAGTCAAGCAAAGCCAGAAGGGCGGAGCCAGACTAAATAGGGAAAAAAGGTCATGTGACTAGCAAACTGAAACAAAACCTAACAAGAGGGTTCTAACACCCATGGCCAGGGACAATACCTTGCCCTCACTGCCCATTGGGTCAATGTTGTGTAGCCGGGTACTGATCTTGCGAGTGGCGCTGTACGTGTTCTGCCAACTCCAAGGATTGCAGGAATCAAGTCTGTACACATTGACTCCTCCTCCTACTCCAGTTCCTCAGAATCATCGCTGCAGGAGCCGTCACGGTCTACCTCCACATGGACCCGTGAATGTTTACCTGTTGCGACCGATATGAGCACAGCCGTGTCCAAATGTCAACAGGCCGTCCTGAAATTAATTTCCATGGGGAATCTTAGCCACACAGCGCAGGAGCTCTGTAATGCCATAAAGCAGGAGAGCGACGTGTGGTTTTTGGAAGCGAATTTACAGGCAGGCTTGGTAGTGTGTGACAATGGCCGAAATCTGGTGGCAGCTCTGGGCCTTGGCAACCTCACTCACATACCATGTCTGTCATATGTGCTCAACTTGGTCGTGCAGAGTTTTTTGAGGGACTATCCGGATCTTGATGCACTGCTGCACAAGGTCCGCCTAGAGTGCGCTCACTTGCGACGTTCCAGCATGGCCAGATCGCTGATTGCAGCTCTGCAACGCAGATTTCGCCTTCATGAACATTGCATCATATGTGACGTACCCACCAGGTGGAATTCCTCGTTACATATGTTGGAACGGTTGTGTGAGCAGCAGCCAACAGTAATGGAGTATCAGCTGCATCAGGCGCAATCAACTCGCAATTTGCGCCGTTCACACTTCACCACTACTGAGTGGGCCTCTATAATAAGAATAATAATAATATTCTTTATTTATATAGCGCCATAATATTCCGCAGTGCTTTACAGTTTAACAGTTTCAAAACACAAGTCATAAGTAACAACGTTAACAATACAATAATTAAAGCAAAATCAGCCGCCCCTGCTGGTGAAAGCTTACAATCTACAATGAGGTGGGGGAGATACAAAGTACAGGTGTTTATATACAATGGTGTTTTTACAATGATTGTCCAGCCATTTTAAGGGAGTGAGGGATGCATGGAGATAGTGAATGGGCTACACACACAGACTTACACATAGAATGACTTTGATTAGTGAATGTGATAGGCCACTGTGAACAAATGTGTTTTGAGGGAGCGCCTGAAACCATCCAAATTGCGGATAGTCCTAATTTCTTGGGGTAGAGCATTCCAGAGATGGCGCAGCGCGGGAGAAGTCTTGGAGTTGGGAGTGGGAGGTACGGATTAGTGCAGAGGTTAGTCGAAGGTCGTTTGCAGAGTGCAGCGGTCGGTTAGGCCGATAAATATAAATGAGGGAGGAGATGTAGGGGGGTGCTGCACTGTGGAGAGCTTTGTTGGTGAGAACCAGTAATTAGAATTGGATCCTATAATGAATGGGCAGTCAGTGTAATGAGTGGCGAAGGACTCTATGAAGGACATCTGCCACGTTTTGCGTGCGTTTGATGAGTCAACGCGGATGGCGAGTGCAGATGATGCACTAGTCAGCCTGACTGTCCCCCTTATCTGCCTGCTTCAAAAAACACTGCAAGCACTAAGGCATGAGGTTTTGGAAGAGGTGGAGGATGAGGAGTCACAAATTCCATCACCTTCTGGACAGTCAGCGCAACGTGGTTCCTCACAAAGGGCTGGAGGACTTTCAAAGTACCATGCTGTATCAACAATTGAACCTCCAGAGTCGCTGTCTATATTTTCATAACCATTCCAAACTTTTAATGTATTTACAAAGCACATAATGTACAGTTTTTGTCGATCCTTTTGTAATGCTATTGTGTTTCCATAAACTGATGTTACAGAATTATGATACAATGTTTTTAAATTTTGAGTTTTAAATTTTGTAAATTTTTATGTATTTGAAGGACTTTGTGAGGAGGATGAGGAGGAGTCAATGGAGGAGGAAGACATCGCTCCAGAGGGAGGTAGACAATGCTCTAGTCAGTATGTAGACCAAGTGTGGGGTGATGCACAGCAGGCAGAGATGACGCCTCTTGCAGGGGACAACGTTTCTTGGCCAGTTGGGAGTCTGCAGCACATGGTTGATTTCATGCTGCAGTGCCTGAGAAACGACCGCCGCATCGAACACATTCACACCACGTCTGATTATTGGGTGTACACCCTCCTAGACCCTCGCTACCGGGACAACTTACAAAGCCTCATCACACCGTTGAACCGGGAGCGTAAAATGCGGAAGTACCAAGACACACGGGTGCAATCCATAATGTTCTCCATTCCAGCCGAGAGCGCTGCTGCTACTGCTTTTCAAAGCAGCTCTGTGCGTCGAGGCAGTGGAGACAGCTCTGCAACAAGAGGGAGCACAAGCAGCGCCTCTGCACAGGGCAAGAACAGTATGTTCCAAATGTGGCGAAGTTTTGTGGCAGCGCCACCAATGTCTACACCATCCGAGACGGCTCCAGTCAGCAGGAGGCAACATTTCCGTAAGATGGTGACAGACTACATGTCTTGCCCTCTCAGTGTACTCCCAGATGGCTCTTCCCCATTCAAGTTTTGTGTCTCTAAGCTGGATACATGGCCAGAGCTTAGCCAGTATGCATTGGAGGTGCTGGCTTGCCCTGCTGCCAGTGTATTATCGGAGCGCGTCTTTACTGCTGCAGGTGGTGTACTAACAGACCGTTGCATGCGACTATCCTCCGATAATGTAGAACGGCTTACTTTTCTGAAAATGAACTAGGCATGGATCTCGCCTGAATTTGCCTGTCCGGTTTCAGATTAACTAACTGGTTGGCAACGTTTTCCATGTCTCCTGTTATGTTCATCTTTCTACCACCTGAGCTATACTCCCTGGGCTACAACACTGCCAGTTGCTGCTCAGAAGTGTCGTGTCCACAGACCAATACACAAGCTATAGTGATAGTGGGGTTCAGTAACGCCTGCTGTTCCCCTGCTGTGTGTCTGACAAAAATTAATGCTGCTAACTCCAAATTAAAGTTCAAATTAAAGTTCAAACATCTCATAATAGGCCTCAGGCTACACCCTCCTTGACCCTGGGCTCAGAAGTGTTGGATGCACAGATCAAAACAATCAATGATGTGTTTGTGGGGTTCAGTAACGCCTGCTGTTCCCCTGCTGTGTGTCCGGCAAAAATTACTGCTACCTAGTAGAGTTGAGCGATACTTTCCGATATCCAAAAGTATCGGAATCGGAATGGTATCGCCGATACACAAAAAATATCGGCGATACCCGATACCGATACCGGAAGTCCCATGTAAGTCTATGGGAACAAAATATCGAAATAAAAAAAACCCCATTCTTGCCTTGTAGGTTAATTGTACATGAAGGAAAACAACAAAGAGTAATGTAGAATGTATTGGGGGAGGTTGAGGAGACATTAAAGGCATAGATGTTTAACCCAATCCAATGGAATAGCATTAATTTTTTTTTTTTAGGAAATACGTTCGGATTGACGAAGAAATTCACAATGTTGTTAACCTTTTTTCTATTTTGTCAAATATGTCTGTTTCACAACTTCCATGGTCTTCACCTTTTTAACTTTTCACACACTTTCTCCTTCATAATCTTCAGCAGCATCATCTTTCTCATCAAATTATTCTTCATCTTCACCTTCTTAATCTTCTAAAACTTCTTGCTATTCATCTTTTTGTTAACATTACTTATATTGTTCTTATTAAACAGTTATTATTCTTCATATTCTACTTCTTCATCTTCTTCCTATTCATCCTTTTCATCATATTCTTATTTGTGACAGACATTCCTGTACTTGTAATCTGTAAAACTCTGAATTTTCATCCTTCCGTTCTTGCTGTCACGAAAGATTTTAATTACAACAGTATTTGTCCGCGTTCAGTTTAGCCTGCAGCAGCATCAGGCATTTTCCAGGGGCACCACGAGGAGGAACGGACTCACCCCCATACACTGCTTAGTCTTCTTCTGCTTAGAATTTAGAGCATATATTTTGCTCTTCATTTTGGTCTTATACTTAATGTTCTTCTGCTTTTTGATCTTCTGCTTATTGTTCTTCTGTCTCTTGTTCTGTATCTTGTAGTTTGTCTTAACCTTCTTTGTCCTGTTGGTGATGGTACAAAAGCCAATGGAAGTAACGAGGACCAGCTGAATGTGCTGGAACCCGGAGGGTCAGCAGAAGGAAAAGAGCCAATGGCACAACCGAGGACCAGCTGACGTTACTGGGACAGGGTTACTAAGCAGGAGGTACCTGTGCTCCAAAGCACTACCAAGGACCAGCAGACGTTGCTGGAACTCGGATACCGACATGGAGGCACCTAGGCCAAAGGCACTGCGGAGAACCAGCTGACGGTACTGGAACCCGGATGGGTAGCAGAAGGTACAAGAGCCAATGAAAGTAACGAGGACCAGCTGACTGTGCTGGAACCCGGAGGGTCAGCAGAAGGAAAAGAGCCAATGGCACAACCGAGGACCAGCTGACGTTACTGGGACAGGGTTACTAAGCAGGAGGTACCTGTGCTCCAAAGCACTACCAAGGACCAGCAGACGTTGCTGGAACTCAGATACCGACATGGAGGCACCTAGGCCAAAGGCACTGCGGAGAACCAGCTGACGGTACTGGAACCCGGATGGGTAGCAGAAGGTACAAGAGCCAATGAAAGTAACGAGGACCAGCTGACTGTGCTGGAACCCGGAGGGTCAGCAGAAGGAAAAGAGCCAATGGCACAACCGAGGACCAGCTGACGTTACTGGGACAGGGTTACTAAGCAGGAGGTACCTGTGCTCCAAAGCACTACCAAGGACCAGCAGACGTTGCTGGAACTCGGATACCGACATGGAGGCACCTAGGCCAAAGGCACTGCGGAGAACCAGCTGACGGTACTGGAACCCGGATGGGTAGCAGAAGGTACCCATGGAAATTAAAGTTGAGGCAGCAGGACTGTTTGCCGTTCACACAGCAGGGGAACAGCTGACATTACTGAACCCCAGTAACACGGGAGCAAGTGTAGACTGTGCTAACAGCACTTCCGAGAAACAACTGGCGGTGTTGTAACCCAGGGATGAGAAGAGAACAGGGTGGAGGCAGCAGGACTTTTTGCCGTTCACACAGCAGGGGAACAGCTGACATTACTGAACCCCAGTAACACAGGAGCAAGTGTAGACTGTGCTAACAGCACTTCCGAGAAACAACTGGCGGTGTTGTAACCCAGGGATAAGAAGAAAACAGGGTGGAGGCAGCAGGACTGTTTGCCGTTCACACAGCAGGGGAACAGCTGACATTACTGAACCCCAGTAACACAGGAGCAAGTGTAGACTGTGCTAACAGCACTTCCGAGAAACAACTGGCGGTGTTGTAACCCAGGGATGAGAAGAGAACAGGGTGGAGGCAGCAGGACTGTTTGCCGTTCACACAGCAGGGGAACAGCTGACATTACTGAACCCCAGTAACACAGGAGCAAGTGTAGACTGTGCTAACAGCACTTCCGAGAAACAACTGGCGGTGTTGTAACCCAGGGATGAGAAGAGAACAGGGTGGAGCCAGCAGGACTTTTTGCCGTTCACACAGCAGGGGAACAGCTGACATTACTGAACCCCAGTAACACGGGAGCAAGTGTAGACTGTGCTAACAGCACTTCCGAGAAACAACTGGCGGTGTTGTAACCCAGGGATGAGAAGAGAACAGGGTGGAGGCAGCAGGACTGTTTGCCGTTCACACAGCAGGGGAACAGCTGACATTACTGAACCCCAGTAACACAGGAGCAAGTGTAGACTGTGCTAACAGCACTTCCGAGAAACAACTGGCGGTGTTGTAACCCAGGGATGAGAAGAGAACAGGGTGGAGGCAGCAGGACTGTTTGCCGTTCACACAGCAGGGGAACAGCTGACATTACTGAACCCCAGTAACACAGGAGCAAGTGTAGACTGTGCTAACAGCACTTCCGAGAAACAACTGGCGGTGTTGTAACCCAGGGATGAGAAGAGAACAGGGTGGAGGCAGCAGGACTTTTTGCCGTTCACACAGCAGGGGAACAGCTGACATTACTGAACCCCAGTAACACGGGAGCAAGTGTAGACTGTGCTAACAGCACTTCCGAGAAACAACTGGCGGTGTTGTAACCCAGGGATGAGAAGAGAACAGGGTGGAGGCAGCAGGACTGTTTGCCGTTCACACAGCAGGGGAACAGCTGACATTACTGAACCCCAGTAACACAGGAGCAAGTGTAGACTGTGCTAACAGCACTTCCGAGAAACAACTGGCGGTGTTGTAACCCAGGGATGAGAAGAGAACAGGGTGGAGGCAGCAGGACTGTTTGCCGTTCACACAGCAGGGGAACAGCTGACATTACTGAACCCCAGTAACACAGGAGCAAGTGTAGACTGTGCTAACAGCACTTCCGAGAAACAACTGGCGGTGTTGTAACCCAGGGATGAGAAGAGAACAGGGTGGAGGCAGCAGGACTTTTTGCCGTTCACACAGCAGGGGAACAGCTGACATTACTGAACCCCAGTAACACGGGAGCAAGTGTAGACTGTGCTAACAGCACTTCCGAGAAACAACTGGCGGTGTTGTAACCCAGGGATGAGAAGAGAACAGGGTGGAGGCAGCAGGACTGTTTGCCGTTCACACAGCAGGGGAACAGCTGACATTACTGAACCCCAGTAACACAGGAGCAAGTGTAGACTGTGCTAACAGCACTTCCGAGAAACAACTGGCGGTGTTGTAACCCAGGGATGAGAAGAGAACAGGGTGGAGGCAGCAGGACTGTTTGCCGTTCACACAGCAGGGGAACAGCTGACATTACTGAACCCCAGTAACACAGGAGCAAGTGTAGACTGTGCTAACAGCACTTCCGAGAAACAACTGGTGGTGTTGTAACCCAGGGATGAGAAGAGAACAGGGTGGAGGCAGCAGGACTTTTTGCCGTTCACACAGCAGGGGAACAGCTGACATTACTGAACCCCAGTAACACGGGAGCAAGTGTAGACTGTGCTAACAGCACTTCCGAGAAACAACTGGCGGTGTTGTAACCCAGGGATGAGAAGAGAACAGGGTGGAGGCAGCAGGACTGTTTGCCGTTCACACAGCAGGGGAACAGCTGACATTACTGAACCCCAGTAACACAGGAGCAAGTGTAGACTGTGCTAACAGCACTTCCGAGAAACAACTGGCGGTGTTGTAACCCAGGGATGAGAAGAGAACAGGGTGGAGGCAGCAGGACTGTTTGCCGTTCACACAGCAGGGGAACAGCTGACATTACTGAACCCCAGTAACACAGGAGCAAGTGTAGACTGTGCTAACAGCACTTCCGAGAAACAACTGGCGGTGTTGTAACCCAGGGATGAGAAGAGAACAGGGTGGAGGCAGCAGGACTTTTTGCCGTTCACACAGCAGGGGAACAGCTGACATTACTGAACCCCAGTAACACGGGAGCAAGTGTAGACTGTGCTAACAGCACTTCCGAGAAACAACTGGCGGTGTTGTAACCCAGGGATGAGAAGAGAACAGGGTGGAGGCAGCAGGACTGTTTGCCGTTCACACAGCAGGGGAACAGCTGACATTACTGAACCCCAGTAACACAGGAGCAAGTGTAGACTGTGCTAACAGCACTTCCGAGAAACAACTGGCGGTGTTGTAACCCAGGGATGAGAAGAGAACAGGGTGGAGGCAGCAGGACTGTTTGCCGTTCACACAGCAGGGGAACAGCTGACATTACTGAACCCCAGTAACACAGGAGCAAGTGTAGACTGTGCTAACAGCACTTCCGAGAAACAACTGGCGGTGTTGTAACCCAGGGATGAGAAGAGAACAGGGTGGAGGCAGCAGGACTTTTTGCCGTTCACACAGCAGGGGAACAGCTGACATTACTGAACCCCAGTAACACAGGAGCAAGTGTAGACTGTGCTAACAGCACTTCCGAGAAACAACTGGCGGTGTTGTAACCCAGGGATGAGAAGAGAACAGGGTGGAGGCAGCAGGACTTTTTGCCGTTCACACAGCAGGGGAACAGCTGACATTACTGAACCCCAGTAACACAGGAGCAAGTGTAGACTGTGCTAACAGCACTTCCAAGCAACAACTGGCGGTGTTGGAGCCCAGGGTCAAGGAGGATGTTTAAATACTAGATGAAGTATTTTCCTTGTTACGTGTCAATTAAAAATGTCTATACTCCAAACAAGAGAAATATAACCTTTAGTACCATAAGATGATGATTTTACTTTAAAATATATATGTAAATTAATAATTGACAAACATAAACGCATACATTAACATGTTGAAAAGCAATGCAAACCACAATAAAAATCGGTTAAATAATCTGCTATACGGTTTTAAATAAAAGCATACAAGTACATATCAGAATCCATTAATGATGGATAAGTAACAGTATGTACACCATTTTCATTTGCTGAATAATATCACTAAAAAGTTTTTAAAAATATCTAAAATTTCCATCATGTAATACTGATAATATGTGCCAATCATTTATATTAACAAAAAAAACCTTTAAAAAGTGCATAGTGAAAACAGCTATTTATGCCTGACTGTGGACTTGCAAGCATGACAACGGATAGATAAGGTATATATAGATGACACTGCATAGCCACAGATGGTGAATGGCGATGTAATACTGTACCTCAATAAAGTGTGCGTTACTAAGTACTACATCCTTATTTTTATATAGCTTTCTAAAAGGGTACGTGCATGTATGCTTGCGCCTTTGTTTGGACGCACAGACTGGCTTCCTGCTGTGACGCGTTGGGTATTGGAGCGTCTGTGCGTCTTATGAGCCAGACTAACATTCACGGTGCGCATCGTTCATCATCGCAAGCGTACCGACAACACAAAGGCGTTGTCATGACTGCTTTACTCAGTAAACATGCACCTATGATGAAACATACACGCATGTGCCCTATTACATAACAAGCTACAAGAAAAATGCGTGTGAGGTGTGACACAGCTGTTTTGTTAAGGTACAGTATTATATCGACATTGTACAGGTGTCGCTATTCAGTCTGATAAATAGATATCATTCACCTATTCTATCAGTTGTCGTTCTTTCAGCACCACTTACAGGTATATATTTTGCTATTGTGACTATGCACTATTGACTTTACCAAGGTAATGCATGATTTTTGTTAGCGATTATCATGTTTACATGAAGGACCTTTATGATATGGGCTGTTAACTTTCTAATCAAATATGTATTTTTTAAAATGACACAAATATAAGTAATGTTGAAGAGGACTATTCCTACATGCATTGTTTGCACAATATTACAGGTGTACATCACGTCCCTTAATCAACATTGGATATTATATTTACTTGTATGCTTTTATTTCAAAGGCAAGAACACTGAAGTATAACCTTCGCACTGCAGCAGTTGTCAAAGTTCAACCCACATTATGCACTTCCAACATTGCAGTATTTGAGTCATCATGATGTGAGTTGGATTTGTCTAAGCTATGGAGTGACAAGGTTGACCATCAGTATCCTATAGCATAAGTAGGCTTTTGTGTTTGCATTTGTTTTCGACATGTGCATATCTGTAATAATATGTCACAATTATTTTGTTACAGATTTGTGACAAAGACAAATCATTTTATGGTTTGAAAGTTGACGTTTCAAATGTTTACAGCTTAGAAATCATGGTGTAGCCTCATATCTATGTGTAGCACTAGACACTTTGAGATGTCATGTTTTTTTCACCATGATTAGGTAGCTAGCAGTAATTTTTGCCGGACACACAGCAGGGGAACAGCAGGCGTTACTGAACCCACAAAACACATCAGCGATTGTTTTCATCTGTGCATCTAACACTTCTGAGCAGCAACTGGCGCTGTTGAAGCCCAGGGTCAAGGAGGGTGTAGGCAGAGGCCTGTATGAGACGTTTGAAGTTGAAGTTGTAGTTAGCAGCAGTAATTTTTGCCAGACACACAGCAGGGGAACAGCAGGCGTTACTGAACCCCACAAACACATCAGCGATTGTTTTCATCTGTGCATCTAACACTTCTGAGCAGCAACTGGCGCTGTTGAAGCCCAGGGTCAAGGAGGGTGTAGGCAGAGGCCTAGTATGAGACGTTTGAAGTTGAAGTTTGTAGTTAGCAGCAGTAATTTTTGCCAGACACACAGCAGGGGAACAGCAGGCGTTACTGAACCCCACAAACACATCAGCGATTGTTTTCATCTGTGCATCTAACACTTCTGAGCAGCAACTGGCGCTGTTGAAGCCCAGGGTCAAGGAGGGTGTAGGCAGAGGCCTAGTATGAGACGTTTGAAGTTGAAGTTGTAGTTAGCAGCAGTAATTTTTGCCAGACACACAGCAGGGGAACAGCAGGCGTTACTGAACCCCACAAACACATCAGCGATTGTTTTCATCTGTGCATCTAACACTTCTGAGCAGCAACTGGCGCTGTTGAAGCCCAGGGTCAAGGAGGGTGTAGGCAGAGGCCTAGTATGAGACGTTTGAAGTTGAAGTTGTAGTTAGCAGCAGTAATTTTTGCCAGACACACAGCAGGGGAACAGCAGGCGTTACTGAACCCCACAAACACATCAGCGATTGTTTTCATCTGTGCATCTAACACTTCTGAGCAGCAACTGGCGCTGTTGAAGCCCAGGGTCAAGGAAGGTGTAGGCAGAGGCCTAGTATGAGACGTTTGAAGTTGAAGTTGTAGTTAGCAGCAGTAATTTTTGCCAGACACACAGCAGGGGAACAGCAGGCGTTACTGAACCCCACAAACACATCAGCGATTGTTTTCATCTGTGCATCTAACACTTCTGAGCAGCAACTGGCGCTGTTGAAGCCCAGGGTCAAGGAGGGTGTAGGCAGAGGCCTAGTATGAGACGTTTGAAGTTGAAGTTGTAGTTAGCAGCAGTAATTTTTGCCAGACACACAGCAGGGGAACAGCAGGCGTTACTGAACCCCACAAACACATCAGCGATTGTTTTCATCTGTGCATCTAACACTTCTGAGCAGCAACTGGCGCTGTTGAAGCCCAGGGTCAAGGAGGGTGTAGGCATAAAATATTGAGTTATTGCCTTGTTACGTGGCCATTGCAAATGTATGTATTTCAAACAAGAATAAATGAAGTTTTACTACAACAATAAAATGATAAATTTCAATTACAAGAATAGAAAAATATTTATACTTGACAGTCCTCTGTGGTTGATAACGTTTAATGGCTAACTGAAAATATGGTAACAAATTCAAAGCTTTCGAGACTACTCAGGTGTCTTCATCAGGCTAAGAGTAAAGCCAAAAATGAAGAATCACATATTTCTACACACAACAGGACACAGGAATAGCTAAGACAAGTGAGGGAGGGACAAGTGAGGGGAGACCGGCAACAAAAAGGAGAACAAGGATGAATTATCAGCGCCACACAATCACAGATAAATTAATGAATTTACCTGTGGCAAAAGACTTTTGTATGCCCGGTCATAGCATCATGGATATGGAATTACTGGTATTAAAATATAACTTCAAATATGAGAAACGTACAAAGGTTTCAGAATATAAGCTCATCATGACCTTTGACACTGTTAGTGATGGAATGAATAGATCACATGGATTTATGTCATTCTATATCAATTAAGGAATCTGCGTCTATGCCCTTCCAGGGTCATGAAAACCCAAAAAAATACGCCAATGAGAGGGCAATCAAACTTTCTATCCTTATCTAGGAACTGTTCCAATATTTATGTTCATCCCTGTGAGATAATGACAGTTATGATACACGTCACTTACTTGTCTTACCTATTGCACTATTCCTGTGTCCTGTTGTGTATAGAAATATGTGATGCTTAATTTTTTTAGTTAGTCTTTCCCTGATGAAGAGACGTGAGTAGCCTTGAAAGCTTGCAATTTGTTTCCATCTTTTCAGTTATCCATTAAAAGGTATCAACCACTGCTGACTCTGAAGTCTAAATATTTTTCTATCTACTGGCTAACACGGTACAAAGATACACATGTTTTCTAATTTCAAGAAGGAAAAATAAAGAAAATAGAAATATAAACGCATATATGCACATGCCAAAAATAAATGGAACAAACACAACACCCAAAAAATTGGTAACAAAATATAGTGTTGTAAATTTAAGAATAAAAGTCCATTTTTTTTTTTATGAATAATGCTTAAGGAACGCTATGTTAAACCATAACATAGTGAAGACAATGAATTTTGTAATAGTCACTCATCATCATCATCGCAAATTTTATGTGACAGTCACAGACATTTCAATTATTTAAGTTCATAAAATCGTAACTTTCTATAGCATGTATGACATGTCCAGCATGGACTCATCAATGTGATTGATGACACAATAATGTACAATAAAAAATAACCATTTAAAAAAACATTAGGCATTGTTTGTCACAATTTAAGTGTGTGCCTGCAAGTGTAGGTGAAACAAAGGCTACGGATAGCAAAGGTATATTCTATGTCTGTATCAGACAGTGGACAGCCTCTGATGGTAATGCCGATGTTATACTGTACGTCAATAAAGTCTGCGGCTGAAATCATGCATTTTTTGCTTGTAGAGTGTTGAAGAGGGTAAAAGAATGTCTGGTTGCGCAAAGCTTTATCCGTCAACACTACCTTCCTACTGTCACGCGTAGGGTAGGGTAGCGTGTGGCAATTAGCTGACTATGAAATGTGAGGTTAGGCTGCGTTATTGCGCACTAGGGACGCAAAAAAAAATACAGCAGTAATAATTTAATGTGTAATACTCCACCTATGACAAACAAAAAAATTACGTTCCCTCTTTAACAATGTACAAGACTAACAAGCCTAATGGTTGACGCTGACTTAATTGAGATACAGTATTACATCAACATTGTCCATGAGTAACTATGCACTGTGATACCTATATACCAGTATTAATTTATATCTCTTGTGGTTGTTTCAACAGCACTTGCAGGTATAAACTACCTATTGTCAGTATGCATGATGCACTTTCTAGATGTAATAATTTATTATTGGACATTATTACCATGTTTACATGCTGGCCATTTCATATATGGTGTTTGAAGTTACAGTTGGCATCAGTATGTGTATTTTATAATGTCTGTCATAAATAAAACTCGTGATGATGATGATGAGGATTTAATGATTCGTACATCCATTGACTGCATTATCTTACAGGTACAGATAAAGTTCCTTAAAAAGCATTAATTCATAAGTCTGAAATGTACTTTTATGCATTAATTTCAAAATGTGAAGAGTAGACTATGTTTTATTTTTTGTTACCATTTCTAATAGACATGTGCAGATATGCGCTGTGATGACAAATTATTATTTGTCCATATTTGTCATAAAAATTTATCATTCTAGGCCTGCAAAACTTCACAATTTCATGTTTTCAGCATAACAAGCAGGGTGACGGCTCTTCCCTATTTGGAGCATGTTGGTCATGTGTTTTTCTGTCCATGTGTCGGGAACAGGACACTTCTTGCCGTTGACACAGCAGGGGAACAGCTGGCGTTACTGAACCCCACTAACAGTAGAGCTTGTGTTTTGTTCTGTGGACACGACACTTTGAGCAGCAACTGGCAGTGTTGGAGCCCAGGGAGTAGAGTTCAGGTGGTAGAAAGATGAACATAACAGGAGACATGGATAACGTTGCGAACCAGTTATTTAATCTGAAAACGGACAGACAAATTCTGGCGAGATCCATGCCTTGTTCATTTTCAGAAAAGTAAGCCGTTCTACATTATCGGAGGATAGTCGCATGCGACGGTCTGTTAGTACACCACCTGCAGCACTAAAGACGCGCTCCGATAATACACTGGCAGCAGGGCAAGCCAGCACCTCCAATGCATACTGGCTAAGCTCTGGCCATGTATCCAGCTTAGAGACCCAAAACTTGAATGGGGAAGAGCCATCTGGGAGTACACTGAGAGGCAAAGCCAAGTAGTCTGTCACCATCTGACGGATACGTTGCCTCCCGCTGACTGGAGCCCTCTCGGACGGTGTAGACATTTGTGGCGCTGCCACAAAACTTTGCCACATTTTTAACATACTGGTCTTTCCCTGTGCAGAGGCACTGCGTGTGCTCCCTCTTGTTGCAGAGCTCTCTACACTGCCTCGACGCACAGAGCTGCTTTGTAAAGCAGTAGCAGCAGCAGTGCTCTCGGCAGTAAGGTAGAACATTAGGGATTGCACCAGTGTGTCTTGGTACTCCCGCATTTTACGCTCCCGGTTCAACGGTGTGATGAGGCTTTTGACGTTGTCCCGGTAGCGAGGGTCTAGGAGGGTGTACACCCAATAATCAGACGTCGTGAGAATGTGGGCGATGCGGCGGTCGTTTCTTAGGCACTGCAGCATGAAATCAACCATGTGCTGCAGACTCCCAACTGGCAAAGAAACGCTGTCCTCTGCAAGAGGCGTTATCTCTGCCTGCTCTGCATCACCCCACCCTCGCTCTACATACTGACTAGAGCGTTGTGTACCTCCCTCTGGAGCGATGTCTTCCTCCTCCATTGACTCCTCCTCCTCATCCTCCTCACAAAGTGAGCCCTGCCCAGCCCTTTGTGAGGAACCACGTTGCACTGACTTTCCAGAAGGTGATGGAATTTGTGACTCCTCATCCTCCACCTCTTCCAAAACCTCATCCCTTATTGCTTGCAGTGTTTTTTGAAGCAGGCAGATAAGGGGGACAGTCAGGCTGACTAGTGCATCATCTGCACTCGCCATCCGCGTTGACTCATCAAACGCACGCAAAACGTGGCACATGTCCTTCATAGTGGCCCACTCATTAATGGTGAAGTGTGGACGGCGCAAATTGCGTGTTGATTGCGCCTGATGCAGCTGATACTCCATAACTGCTGGCTGCTGCTCACACAACCGCTCCAACATATGTAACGTTGAATTCCACCTGGTGGATACGTCACATATGATGCGATGTTCAGGAAGGCGCAATCTGCGTTGCAGAGCTGCAATGCGCGATCTGGCCATGCTGGAACGTCGCAAGTGAGCGCACTCTAGGCGGACCTTGTGCAGCAGTGCATCAAGATCCGGATAGTCCCTCAAAAAACTCTGCACGACCAAGTTGAGCACATGTGCCAGACATGGTATGTGAGTGAGGTTGCCAAGGCCCAGAGCTGCCACCAGATTTCGGCCATTGTCACACACTACCAAGCCTGGCTGGAGATTCGCTGGCAAAAACCACACGTCGCTCTCCTGCTTGATGGCATTCCAGACCTCCTGCGCTGTGTGGCTTCGATTCCCCATGGGAATTAATTTCAGAACGGCCTGTTGCCGTTTGGCCACGGCTGTGCTCATATCGGTCGCATCAGGTAAGCGTCCACGGGTCCATGTGGAGGTAGACCGTGACGGCTCCTGCAGCGATGATTCTGAGGAACTGGAGTAGGAGGAGGAGTCAATGTGGACAGACTTGATTCCGGCAATCCTTGGAGTTGGCAGAACACGTACAGCGCCACTCGCAAGATCTGTACCCGGCTCCACAACATTCACCCAATGGGCATGAGTGAAAGGTATCGTCCCTGGCCATGGGTACTGGTCCACGCATCGGTGGTCAGGTGGACCTTGCTACTGATGGCGTTTAGTAGCGCATGTTTAATTTTTGCCTCAACATGCTTTTGCAGACCAGGGACGGCTTGCCTGCTGAAATAAAATCGGCTGGGCACATTGTATTGTGGGACTGCCAATGCCATTAATTCATGGAAACTGTCAGTCTCCACCAGCCTGAATGACAGCATTTCAAGGGACAGGAGTTTTGCAATGCCAGCATTCAGAGCCTGTGCTCGTGGATGGTTTGCCGAGTATGGCCGTCTTTTATCCCATGCCTGTGCTACCGATGGCTGTTTTGTGGCCTGGGTGTGTGAGGATGACAGGGAACTTTCAGCTGTGGGTGGAATAACACTGTGTCTCTGGACAACAGTGACAGAGGTTCTTCCATGGCGATCCTTTGAGGAAGCCGAACCAGCTGTGTGTGAACTGGAGGAAGAGGCTCCAACACGAGCTGAAGATGTAGGTGCTGCTGTAGGTTGGCCTACATCTCCAGTGTGTCTTTGTAACTCAACAAAGTGCTTTGACCGCACATGTTTCCACATATTTGTTGTATTAAGGTTACTGACACTTTTACCTCTTTTAATTTTTTGATTACACAGCTTGCATTTTACATAGCAAATATCATCTGCAACTGTATCAAAAAAGGACCACGCAGAGCAAGTCCTGGGAGCGCCCGGTTTGGCTGTTGGAAGAGAACTGCTCCGAACGGTGCCAAACTGGAGGCTACAGGCAAGCGAGTCTGCAGCCTACCTCTCCCTACTGTTTGGACCGTTGGTGCAATCTCTTCCTCAGAGCTGCTCCCACCACCTTCCTGTTCCTCACGCCATGTTGGGTCTTGGACCTCATCATCTCCACCACTACCCTCTTCCAACACCTGCTGTTGTTGGGTGGTCTGGCCAGCACCATGCTCAACAGAAACTGGCAACTGAGTCTCATCATCATCAGATGCGTTCTGCGGTGTGCTGACCATCGGCACTGGCTCACCCGCCTCTTCAGATTCAGAGAGACACAGCTGTTGCGCATCACTGCATACTGCCTCTTCTTCACATTCCAGAATGCTGCTTGGCTGGGCCCCTGTTTCCAAGCCAACAGATTCTGAGAACAGAAGCAGAGACTCAGCTGGCTCCTGTACAGAGCTCTCTGACTGCCTGGGCAATTTGGCAGGCGGTGAAGAGACTGATGGTTGTTCAACAGTGCTGTGGTCCTGAGAGGAGGTGGAAGCTATTGAAGTCGATGCATTGGCTGCCATCCAACCAACAACGGCTTCAATTTGTTCTTCACGCAGCAGGGGGTACGCTGAGCTCCTACAAAAGTGCGCATAAAGGAACGCTCACGGGGAAAACTGGTGGATGCTGTGTCACTGGGTGCGGCAGCAGCCACAGAATCCCCACGTCCTCTCCCTGCTGCAAATCCACGGCCTCGACCACGACCACGTGCCTTACTCACTGACTTCTTCATCTTGGTAGATTGATAAAGAAAGTCAGAAAAGTTAAGGCCTAAGTGTGGTTATTCCTCACAGACTACAGTGAACCCTGCAGACAACTGTTCAGTATCTGTGAAAGGCCCCTTTGTGTACTTCTATAGTGTTTGCAACCAATGTATTGTATACGGATGGAAGCGCGTCACACTAATAGATTAGATTTTTTTCCACTAAAATGGAGCAGCACCAATTAGAGAAAAATGTGAAGGATGAGGCAGTGACACACGCTCAGCAGACTACAACCGGCAGTGGTTGAAGAACAAACTGGAGCGTAATCTGCACTCACAAAATGAAAAGCTCACAGACTACAGTGAACACTGAAACACAACTGTTCTGTAGCTGTTAAAGGCCCCTTTGTGTACTTCTATAGTGTTTGCAACCAATGTATTGTATACGGATGGAAGCGCGTCACACTAATAGATTAGATTTTTTTCCACTAAAATGGAGCAGCACCAATTAGAGAAAAATGTGAAGGATGAGGCAGTGACACACGCTCAGCAGACTACAACCGGCAGTGGTTGAAGAACAAACTGGAGCGTAATCTGCACTCACAAAATGAAAAGCTCACAGACTACAGTGAACACTGAAACACAACTGTTCTGTAGCTGTTAAAGGCCCCTTTGTGTACTTCTATAGTGTTTGCAACCAATGTATTGTATACGGATGGAAGCGCGTCACACTAATAGATTAGATTTTTTTCCACTAAAATGGAGCAGCACCAATTAGAGAAAAATGTGAAGGATGAGGCAGTGACACACGCTCAGCAGACTACAACCGGCAGTGGTTGAAGAACAAACTGGAGCGTAATCTGTACTCACAAAATGAAAAGCTCACAGACTACAGTGAACACTGAAACACAACTGTTCTGTAGCTGTTAAAGGCCCCTTTGTGTACTTCTATAGTGTTTGCAACCAATGTATTGTATACGGATGGAAGCGCGTCACACTAATAGATTAGATTTTTTTCCACTAAAATGGAGCAGCACCAATTAGAGAAAAATGTGAAGGATGAGGCAGTGACACACGCTCAGCAGACTACAACCGGCAGTGGTTGAAGAACAAAGTGGAGCGTAATCTGCACTCACAAAATGAAAAGCTCACAGACTACAGTGAACACTGAAACACAACTGTTCTGTAGCTGTTAAAGGCCCCTTTGTGTACTTCTATAGTGTTTGCAACCAATGTATTGTATACGGATGGAAGCGCGTCACACTAATAGATTAGATTTTTTTCCACTAAAATGGAGCAGCACCAATTAGAGAAAAATGTGAAGGATGAGGCAGTGACACACGCTCAGCAGACTACAACCGGCAGTGGTTGAAGAACAAACTGGAGCGTAATCTGCACTCACAAAATGAAAAGCTCACAGACTACAGTGAACACTGAAACACAACTGTTCTGTAGCTGTTAAAGGCCCCTTTGTGTACTTCTATAGTGTTTGCAACCAATGTATTGTATACGGATGGAAGCGCGTCACACTAATAGATTTGATTTTTTTCCACTAAAATGGAGCAGCACCAATTAGAGAAAAATGTGAAGGATGAGGCAGTGACACACGCTCAGCAGACTACAACCAGCAGTGGTTGAAGAACTAACTGGAGCGTGATCTGCACTCAAAAAATCAAAACCTCACAGACTGCAGTGAACACTGAAACACAACTATTCACTATCTGTGAAAAGCTCCTTTCTGTACTTCTATAGTGTTTGCAACCAATGTATTGTATACGGATGGAAGCACGTCACACTAATAGATTTGATTTTTTTCTAATATAATGGAGCTGCACCAATTCCACTAAATAAAATAATAAAAAAAAAAGAGTCAGTGACACGTGCAGATGCCTACAAACAGCGGTGGATGCAGAGCAAACTGCAGCGTCACCTGCACTGTCACACACACACCTTGCACAGAGCTGTTAAAACAACACTGGCAAAATGAAGCTTTACACAGCGGTTGGTAAACTAGCCTGCCTCAAGCACAGTAGTACACAAAATCGCAATATCTAACTGTCCCTCAGAGTCAGCACAGCAGCGTTCTGTCCCTTACTGAGTTCACAGCACAGTGACGCTAAAATGGCTGCGGCGCCTTTTATAGTGCATTCTGACATCATTTCAGCAGCCAATCACAGCCATGCCATTAGTTAAGATGACCGCAGCATTACAGGATGTGCCCACACTTCGTAGGATTCCTCATTGGCTGACTAAAATCACATTGCCTCTCAAAGAATTATGGAACTTCCGATTCCGGTATACGATATTGAAAAAGTATCGGAATTAAGTATCGGAATTCCGATAACGCGAATATCGGCCGATACCCGATACTTGCGGTATCGGAATGCTCAACACTACTACCTAGCTACACATGTTGAAAAAAACATGACATGTTAAAGTGGCTAGTGCTACACATAGATATCAGGCTACACCCTTATTTCTAAGCTGTAAACAAGTGAAACGTCACATTTAAAACCATTCAATGATTAGTGTTGGTAACAAATCTGTAACTAAATAATTGTGACATATTATGGCAGATATCCACATGTCTAACACAAATGCTAACACAAAAGCATACTTATGCTATAGGGTACTGATGGTGAACCTTCTCACTCCATAACTTTAACAAATCCAACTCACATCATGCCTCAAATGCTGCAATGTTGGAAGTGCATAATGTGGGTTGAACTTTGACAACAGCTGCAGTGCGAAGGTTATCCTTCTGTGTTCTTGGCTTTTAAATAAAAGCATACAAGTAAATATAATAATACATTGTTGATTAAGGGACGTGATGTACACCTGTAATATTGTGCAAACAATGGATGTAGGACTATTCCTCTTCAACATTATTTATATTTGTGTCATTTGAAAAAATACATATTTTAGTTAAAAATTAAAAACCCATGTTCACTAGCTGTGAAAGGCCCCTTTGTGTACTTCTATAGTGTTTGAAACCAATGTATTGTATACTAATGGAAGCACGTCACAGTAATAGATTTGAATTATTTTAAATAGAATGTAGCAGCACCAATTCGAGAAAAATGTGAAGGATGAGGCAGTGAGACACGCTCAGCAGAGTACACACAGCGGTGGTTGAAGTAAGTTGAGCGGGATCTACACTCCTACCAAAAATTTAAACCTCAGACTAGAGTGAACAGTGAACACAACTGTTCACTTGCTGTGAAAGGCCTTTTTGTGGACTTCTATTATGTTTGCAAGCAATGTATTGTATTTTGATGGAAGAGCGTCACACTAATAGATTTTAGTAAATTGAAAATAGAATAAAGCAGCACCAATTTTAGAAAAATGACAAGGATGAGCCAGTGACAGACACTCAGCAGAGTACACGCAGCGGTGGTTGAAGTAAGTGGAGCAGGATCTACACTCCTACCAAAAATTTAAACCTCAGACTAGAGTGAAGAGTGAACACAACTGTTCACTTGCTGTGAAAGGCCTTTTTGTGGACTTCTATTATGTTTGCAAGCAATGTATTGTATTTTGATGGAAGAGCGTCACACTAATAGATTTTAGTAAATTGAAAATAGAATAAAGCAGCACCAATTTTAGAAAAATGACAAGGATGAGCCAGTGACAGACACTCAGCAGAGTACACGCAGCGGTGGTTGAAGTAAGTGGAGCAGGATCTACACTCCTACCAAAAATTTAAACTTCAGACTAGAGTGAACAGTGAACACAACTGTTCACTTGCTGTGAAAGGCCTTTTTGTGGACTTCTATTATGTTTGCAAGCAATGTATTGTATTTTGATGGAAGAGCGTCACACTAATAGATTTTAGTAAATTGAAAATAGCATAAAGCAGCACCAATTTTAGAAAAATGACAAGGATGAGCCAGTGACAGACACTCAGCAGAGTACACGCAGCGGTGGTTGAAGTAAGTGGAGCGGGATCTACACTCCTACCAAAAATTTAAACCTCAGACTAGAGTGAACAGTGAACACAACTGTTCACTTGCTGTGAAAGGCCTTTTTGTGGACTTCTATTATGTTTGCAAGCAATGTATTGTATTTTGATGGAAGAGCGTCACACTAATAGATTTTAGTAAATTGAAAATAGCATAAAGCAGCACCAATTTTAGAAAAATGACAAGGATGAGCCAGTGACAGACACTCAGCAGAGTACACGCAGCGGTGGTTGAAGTAAGTGGAGCGGGATCTACACTCCTACCAAAAATTTTAACCTCAGACTAGAGTGAACAGTGAACACAACTGTTCACTTGCTGTGAAAGGCCTTTTTGTGGACTTCTATTATGTTTGCAAGCAATGTATTGTATTTTGATGGAAGAGCGTCACACTAATAGATTTTAGTAAATTGAAAATAGAATAAAGCAGCACCAATTTTAGAAAAATGACAAGGATGAGCCAGTGACAGACACTCAGCAGAGTACATTCAGCGGTGGTTGAAGTAAGTGGAGCGGGATCTACACTCCTACCAAAAATTTAAACCTCAGACTAGAGTGAACAGTGAACACAACTGTTCACTTGCTGTGAAAAGCCTTTTTGTGGACTTCAATTATGTTTGCAAGCAATGTATTGTATTTTGATGGAAGAGCGTCACACTAATAGATTTTAGTAAATTGAAAATAGAATAAAGCAGCACCAATTTTAGAAAAATGACAAGGATGAGCCAGTGACAGACACTCAGCAGAGTACACGCAGCGGTGGTTGAAGAAGTAACTGGAGCGTGATCTGCATTTAAAAAAAAAAAAAATACCTCACAGACTGCAGTGAACACTGAAACACAACTGTTCACTATCTGTGAAAGGCTCCTTTCTGTACTTCTATAGTGTTTGCAACCAATGTATTGTATACGGATGGAAGCGCATCACACTATAATTTCTATTGAATGGAGCAGCTAGAATTACACTAAAGAAAAAAAAAAGAGTCTGTGAGTGACACGTGCAGATGCCTACAGACAGCGTTGGATGCAGAGCAAACTGCAGCGCGTCACCTGCACTCACACACACACCTTGCACAGAGCTGTTAAAACAACACTGCAAGGCAAAAGGAAGCTTTACACAGCGGTTGGTAAACTAGCCTGCCTAAAGCAAAGTACACAAAATCGCAAACTCTAACTGTCACTCAGAGTCAGCAGAGCAGCGTTCTGTCCCTATCTGAATTCACAGCACAGTGACGCTAAAATGGCGGCGGCGCCTTTTATAGTGCATTCTGACATCATTTCAGCAGCCAATCACAGCCATGCCATTAGTTAAGATGACCGCAGCATTACAGGATGTGCCCACACTTCGTAGGATTCCTCATTGGCTGACTAAAATCACACTGCCTCTCAAAGAATTATGGGAACTTCCGATTCCGGTATACGATATAGGAAAAATATCGGAACTAAGTATCGGAATTCCGATACAGCGAATATCGGCCGATACCCGATACTTGCGGTATCGGAATGCTCAACACTAGAAATGACACATTGTTTCCACACAGTTAACCATGTCATTTCATGTATTTTGATATATGGTTTTAACTTACAATTACATAAGTGTATGTGTGCAAAATTTCAGACATGTAGGGGTTAATTAAAGGTGTAAATTTGTTGAAAAAAAATGCATGAGCTCCCGCTGTATTTTCTCCACCAGACAGACAAAGCAAGCAAGTGGGGGCAGATAATAATAGCCTAGGGAGGGTACATTTTTTTTGTGCCCCCCTGGCTACTAACATCTGCCCCCAGACACCCCAGAAAGGGCAAATCTCTAATTAGATTCGCCCTTTCTGGCACTTTGCCCGTCTATTCCCATTGCCCTGTAGCGGTGGCGAATGGGTTAATAAGGGGTTAAAGCCACCTTGCAATTGAAACGTCACTTTAAGCCAGTTTAATAATTGAGAGCTGTCAATTAGACAACTATCAATTATTAATCCTATTGTATGGTAGAAAAATCAAACACACACAGTTTAATAAAAAAGAAGTTTAATTAAATAATCACACAGTTTTTGACCATATTTTATTTTCCTGCTAAAACCATTTCCTGTAATAAAAATTAAAATAAAAAAGCAAAATTATTCTTACCAATCCGATGCACAGTCAGGTCCCACGCTGTAATCCATCAGAAAGGGTTAACAGGTTACAGCTCACAGAGAGCTAATGCTGTGTGCTAGCTGTAACACCCCGAATGAATAACTTACTCTCCCAGGGAAAGGAGAGGAAGAGATTAATGAATAGAGCTTAATTGATTTATTGCCACTTTCACTTCAGTGACCTGACCTAAAGTGAAAGTGGGACACAATCAATTAAGCTTCATTCATTAATCACATCCTCTCCTGTCGGCAGGAGATAAGCTCATTCATTCAGGAGCTTTCAGCTGAGCACGCAGGATTACTTGCGCTGCTTAGCTGATTGCTAGTTAACCCTTTGTGGAAGGATTACATCGTGGGACGTGACAGATCGCCAGATAGGTAAGAATAATGTTGTTTTATTATTTTTTCTTTATTATAGAAGATCAAGGGCTTCGCAGGGATTAAGAGTTTAATAAAAGATGGTCAAAAAAATGTGTTTTTATTTCATTAAAATTATTGATTCCTAAAGTTGTGTGATTTTTTTATTTCCTTCAATAGGATTAAAAATTGATAATTGTCTAATTGACAGCTCTCAATTATTAACCTGGCTTAAAGTGACCTTTCAATAGCAAGGTGGCTTTAACCCCTTATTAACCCATTCGCCACCGCTACAGGGCAATGGGAATAGACAGGCAAAGTGCCAGAAAGGGCGAATCTAATTAGAGATTTGCCCTTTCTGGGGTGTCTCGGGGCAGATGTTAGTAGCCAGGGGGGGCAAAAAAAAATGTATCCTCCCTAGGCTATTATTATCTGCCCCCACTCGCTTGCTTTGTCTGTCTGGTGGAGAAAATACACCGAAGCCCACGCATTTTTTTTCAACGAATTTACACCTTTAATTAACCCCTACATGTCTGAAATTTTTCACACATACACTTATGTAATTGTAAGTTAAAACCATATATCAAAATACATGAAATGACATGGTTAACTGTGTCTAAACAATGTATCATTTCATGTCGGCTTTTGTGATTTCACAAAAGCCGGCAATTGAATTAGCAGCTATTATACTATGTAGAAGTGTATGAACAAATATATGAATATATATATATATATATATGTCACAATTACTATATATATATGTATTCTATGTGTGTATATGTATTGTTTCTATTCTTTATTAAAGCTGTCAGTGTGATTTTACAGTATAGCCAGGGATGAATTAGCGGCTATTATACTATGTAGAAGTGTATGACCTATATATATATATATATATATTATATATATATATATATATATATATAAATTATTTGCTTTTTGTGTACATTTTTTTTACAATGTGATTTTTACATGACTTTTACATAGAGATAACTGCTCTATGTAAAACTTCATGTTAAAATCGCATTGCATACAGATGGAAAACTGATGGAAAACTGATGGAAAACGCATGGTGCGATTTAAAATCGCATCAAAATCGCATGCCTTTTTACAACAAATGTACCGTTTTTTTCCTGCAGAAAACGGACCGATTTTTTTCCAGCCAGTGAGTATGAGCCCAAAGGGTTAATGTTTACTGCAGGACGCAGCTATGCTGCAGCCTCACAGTAAACCCCCGAATGAATGAGCTCCTCTCCTGGCTGACAGGAGAGAAGTGGAAAGCTTAATTGATTGCTTTCCACTTTCACTTCAGGTCAGCCAGGGACACCATCAGTGACGTCAGAGGGAACTGATTAACAAAAATAGGGGTTCCCTTCGAAAAAAAATGGCGTGGGGTCCCCCCTATTTTTGTTAACCAGCCTGATGAAGAGACTGCTGAGGCATGGTATTTAAGGCTGTTAAGGAGCCAATACCATGGACCTTGCCAGCAGCATCGGACTGGAGTACCTTGGGCCCACCAGAGAAAAATTATTCTTGGGGCCACCATCATACTTCCCAACTTTGAAGAAGGGAAAGAGGGACAAAGCTGTGGCACACTGTGCCTGCTGCAGCAAATTTTAGGCCATGCCACGTTGCACCACAGACTGTCCAGGAGTTGGTGGATGCTTTAGTCCAGGTGTGGGAGGAGATCCCTCAGGAGACCATCCGTCGCGCTCATCAGGAGCATGCCCAGAAGTTGTAGGGAGGTCATACAGCATAAACCCCCAACTTTTGAAGACAGTGAAGGAGGGTTAAAGGCTGCGGCGCGCATAGTGCGCCGCCGCAAATTTTAGGCCACGCCCCGACCACACCCATTTCACAACTAATCACACCCATATCCTCGCCCCAACCGTACCCATTTAGCACTGCTGATCACACTGACTGGTAATGAGGCACAGTGGCTGGCATTATGGGCACAGTGGTTGGTACTGAGGAAAAGAAAGAAAGAGCAGCGAGAGAGAAAGAAAGGAGAGAGAGAGAAAGAACAAACAGAGAAAGAAAGAGAGGAAAGAAAGAAAAGAGAGAGAGAAAGAAAGAACAGAGAGAAAAGAGAACAGAGAGCAGAAAGAAAGAACAGAGAAAGAGAGAACAAAGAGAGAGAAGAAAGACTAGAGGAGATGAGCCAGAGGCGTAGCTAGGGTTTTGGTTTAGTGGGGGCGAAACTTCTGAGTGGGCCCCTAACCAGAGAACCTCAGCAAATGACCGCGCTGTTGCCAAAAATAATCTATATATAAAAAGACCAATATTGATATCACAGCCATATGGTCTGTGGTAAATAATACCAGTCCTACAGAACATATAATAGATTACAGCACAGGTATAGATAATGACTTACCGCTGATGTTCTTTCTAATGGAATTGTTCACTTTTCATGTCTTTTCCATCTGGCCCAGACCGTCATGATGACTTCTCCAGCCAGGACTCGACTGCAGAGATTACAACAAAGACACATTTCACTTCTCATATTTTTAGCACTGTCACGGTCACCAATTGGACTATTCTCAACCTGCACAAACTCCTCATCCTGCTGATACCCCAATACTGAGCCGCTGCTGCCATATGTGTCCCTATTTCTGCACCTGATACCCCAATACTGAGCCGCTGCTGCCGTATGTGTCCCTATTACTGCACCTGCTGTGTGGTTCTGTGTGACCTCTAAATTCTAAAGCACCCCTCTAGAATATAGTAATGCCGGGTGCAAGTGCCCTAGAAAACAGTGCCCACATTTTGTCCCCTAGACTGTAATAATGCAATAATGCCCTGTGTGCCCCTTTGACAGTCACAGTAACCCAAGTTCCCCTATAACAATAAGTGTCCACTTTAC
Source organism: Oophaga sylvatica (assembly GCA_033576555.1). Lineage (NCBI taxonomy): Eukaryota > Metazoa > Chordata > Amphibia > Anura > Dendrobatidae > Oophaga > Oophaga sylvatica. The sequence goes on along the minus strand of JARQOD010003485.1, from coordinate 14,277 downwards.
ATTTAATAATGTCCCAAGTCTCCCCCTGTACATCTCCCCTATACACAGAATAATGCCCCTCACTGGATATATACTGACCCCTTAATGTCCCCAAACTATTTAATGGGTCCAACACTGTATGATGGCCCCTATATAGCATCCATACAGCATAATACACCAGATAGTCCTCAATATAGTATAATGCACCCCCATAGGCAGCCTCTATATTATAATAAACCCCCATAGGCAGAGTCTATAATATAATGCACCACCATAGGCAGCCGCTATATTATAATGCACCCCCATAGGCAGCCTCTGTAGTATAATGCATCCCCATAGGGAGTCTCTGTAGTATAATGCACCCCCATATGGAGCCTCTGTAGTATAATGCAGCCCCCATATACAGCCTCTGTAGTATAATGCAGCCCCATATACAGCCTCTGAAGTATAATGCACCCCCCATATACAGCCTCTGTAGTATAATGCACCCCCATTAAAAAAAAAAAAACAATACTCACCTCCCGGCTCCTGTGCTGCTCACTGTTCTCCCTCTCAGCGTCTGACAGCGGGCGCCGGCAGGTGACGTCATCGCGCCCGCTGTAAGACGCTGAGAGGGGGATTATGGGAGAGAAGGAGCGCTCGCTCCTTCTCTCTCTATGCGGTCAGCTGTATCGGCTGGATGCCGATACAGATGACCCTCCGATGACGGGTGGGGGGCCCACTGCTGGCACCGGGCCCCCCCACGCCTGTTCAGGCCCCATAACGGCCGGGCAGCAGAGCAGGGAGAGCGATTCTCCCTGCTCTGCCGCAGAACGTAACTGTATCGGCGTGCTGTGCACGCCGATACAGTTACTGTAGCGTAGCTCCGGATGGGCCCCCTCAGAGCCCGGGGTCACCGCCCCCTCTGCCCCGCGACCTATCCTTTCAAATCAGGGCCCACCACGCAGGAGCTGCGGCCCACCGGAGGTTTCTCCGGTGTCCCGGTGGCTCAGTCCGACCCTGCTTGCCAGCCTGATAATACCAGGCCACAGCAGTCTGCTTATCTTGGCTGGTTAACAAAAATAGGGGATCCCCTCGAAAAAAATTGGCGTGGGGTCCCCCCTATTTTTGTTAACCAGCCAGATGAAGCAGACTGCTGAGGCCTGGATTTTCAGGCTGTTAAGGAGCCAAGATCCATGAACCTTGCCAGCCTGATAATACCAGGCCACAGCAGTCTGCATATCTTGGCTGGTTAACAAAAATAGGGGATCCCCTCGAAAAAAATTGGCGTGGGGTCCCCCCTATTTTTGTTAACCAGCCAGATGAAGCAGACTGCTGAGGCCTGGATTTTCAGGCTGGTAAGGATCCAATATCCATGGACCTTGCAAGCCTGATAATACCAGGCCGCAGCAGTCTGCTTAGCTTGGCTGGTTAACAAAAATAGGGATCCCCTCGAAAAAAAAATGGCGTGGGGTCCCCCCTATTTTTGTTAACCAGCCAAGTAAAATGCAGACTGCTGCGGCTTGGTATTAAAAGACTGTCAAGGCCCATGGATTTTGGCCCTCAACAGCCTGATAATACCAGACTGCAGCAGCCCCACAATTGGCGCATCCAAAGATGTGCCAATTGTGGCACTTTACCCAGCTCTTCCCACTTGCCCTGTAGCGGTGACAAGCGGGGTAATAAGGGGTTAATGTCACCGTTGATTGCACGGTGACAATAAGCCCGGTTAATAATGGAGAGGCGTCAATAAGACACCGATCCATTATTAATCCCAAGGTTTTTAAATGTTTAAAAAAAGACACAGCCAGAAAAAAGTATTTTAATGAAATAAAAGAGACAACACAGTTTTCATTAATTTTATTATACGCTCATTCCTGCGACGCCATCGATCTCCTGTAAAAAAAGAAAAAAAAAAAACCAACAGTATACCACCTGTCCGACTCAGTCCATAGTAACGAGGGTCCCACGACGATCCAGCTCTGCTACATCGGAATGCCAGGCAGAGCCTAACATCCCGACGCAGCACAGCTGATTACCTGCTTCCCCGGCGGTGACGTCATCGGACTGCTTTACGGCCGCGATTACCCGGCAGTCACTGCAGTTATCGCGAGAAACTGCATGTGACCGCCAGGGAGAAGATGATGGCGGCCATCAAGCAGTCCAGGATGTGACCGCCGGAGATCTTCTGCCAGGTAAGTGCCGCTGACTCCTGACAGACCCGACCGACGGACAGCGACAGTCACACGACAATTACGATTCCGGTATCCGATATGACGAAAATATCGGTACTCGGAATCGGAATTCCGATACAGCGAATATCGGCCGATACCCGATATTTGCAGTTTGGAATGCTCAACACTAGTGATGAGCACTTTAAACCCCCAAGTGCTTCACAGAAGTTTATAACGCAGAGCCGTGAAAATAAAAAAATCATTTTTTTCCACAAAAATGATTTTTTAGCCCCCAATTTTTTATTTTCCCAAGGGTAACAGGAGAAATTAGACCTCTAAAGTTGTTGTGCAATTTGTCCTGAGTATGCTAATGCCCCATATGTGAGGGTAAACCACATTTTGTGTGCTCGGCAGAGCTCAGAAGCACCGTTTGACATTTTGAACTCAAAATTGGCTGGAATCAATGGTGGCACCATGTCGCATTTGGAGACCCCCTGATGTACCTAAACAGTGGAAGCCCCCAATTCTAACTCCAACTCTAACCCCAACACACCCTAACCCTAATTCCAACCACAACCCTAACCACACTCTCCTAACCTAATCACAACCCTAACCCTAATCCCAACCCTAACCATAACCCCAACACAACCCTAACCCCAACACACCCCCTAACCCTAATCCTAACCCTAACCAAACCCTAACCACAACCCTAACATAACCCTAATCACAAACCTAACCCCAACACACCCTAACCCTAACTTTAGCCCAGCTCACTTTAGCCTAACTCTAACCCTAACCCTAACTTTATCCCAACTCACTTTAGCCTAACTCTAACCCTAACCCTAACTTTATCCCAATTCACTTTAGCCTAACTCTAACCCTAACCCTAACTTTAGCCCAATCACTTTAGCCTAACTCCAACCCTAACTCTAACTTTAGCCCAACTCACTTTAGCCTAACTCTAACCCTTACCCTAAATTTAGTTCAACTCACTTTAGCCTAACTCTAACCCTAACCCTAACTTTACCTCAATTCACTTTAGCCTAACTCTAACCCTAACTTTAGCCCAACTCACTTTAGCCTAACTCCAACCCTAACTCTAACTTTAGCCCAACTCACTTAAGCCTAACTCTAACCCTTACCCTAAATTTAGTTCAACTCACTTTAGCCTAATTCTAACCCTAACCCTAACTTTAGCCCAACTCACTTTAGCCTAACTAACCCTAACTCAAACTTTATCCCAACTCACTTTAGCCTAACTCTAACCCTAACCCTAACTTTATCCCAATTCACTTTAGCCTAACTCTAACCCTAACCCTAACTTTAGCCCAACTCACTTTAGCCTAACTCCAACCCTAACTCTAACTTTAGCCCAACTCACTTTAGCCTAACTCTAACCCTTACCCTAAATTTAGTTCAACTCACTTTAGCCTAATTCCAACCCTAACCCTAACTTTAGCCCAACTCACTTTAGCCTAACTCTAACCCTAACTCAAACTTTAGCCCAACTCACTTTAGCCTAACTCTAACCCTATCCCTAACTTTAGCCCAACTCACTTTAGCCTAACTCTAACCCTAACCCTAACTTTAGCCCAACTCACTTTAGCCTAACGCTAACCCTAACCCTAACTTTAGACCAACTCACTTTAGCCTTACTCTAACCCTAACCCTAACTTTAGACCAACTCACTTTAGCTTAACTTTAACCCTAATGGGAAAATGGAAATAAATACATTTCCCTTATTTTATTATTTTTCCCTTATTAAGAGGGTGATAAAGGGGGGGTTCATTTACTATTCTTTTAATTTTGATCACTGTGATAGGATCTATCACAGTGACCAAAATGAGCCAATAGGAAAAATCTCCCTATTGTTGTCGGGTTCCGACTGGCAGATCTCGGCGGGTGCTCTACGCATGCGCCCGCCATTTTCTTACTGGAAGAAGACGCTGGAGGCCGTGGGGGAATGAGAAGGACCTAGGTACACCACGAGGTATCGGGGGGATCAGGGACCCTATTTCTCTCTCCTCTGATGTGCGATCACGCATCAGAGGAGACCAGACCAGTCCAAAACCGGAAACTTTGGCTGTGTATTAAGAAGCCATGGCTGGTGCTGATTAACTATGGCACATGAGAAACAGACAGATTGACATTAGTCTGTAATGGATGTCTACTCCCCTTATCTACAACTCCCTTATCGTTTACATTTGGAATCTATTTTTGAATGCTGTTTATTCTCATGCTTCTCTTTGTAGCTTGTTTCTGAGTGTTGTGCACTTTCCTTATCTGCCCTTCTAAGATCATAGCTTGAAATTTCCTGATTTAGTTGCTTTTACTGATTTTATTTTGCCTAACACATTACATGATAGATTACCTATACAAGTGGCCATACACATTAGAAAGATACCAGTTTTATGCTGATTCGACTAACAGCCCACTCTTCTTATCCTCATTATATGCTGCATTCGACTGAACGTGCATGTGTTCGAAATGGGGAAAAAGGAGAAAACCAGGGTCAGACAACTCCGATGACTTATCTTGCATATCAACAAAAGCATTGGGTGTTGAAATTCTAAATGCTCAATCCATCAGATTCAGAATTAGAAGACTTCCATCCATATTTAAGAATCTCTCCCATCAAAGTTTTTATCCTCTTAATATATTGCAATCATCATATTATATAGAACTGTACACTTACAATTGCTCTTTTGGCCTTTCTACCCAGCTAATTTTTCTCTTCAACTCCTGACCCAGCTGCTCCCTCCTCCCCCTTGCCATTGACCTGTGCAGTGACTTATAACTCCAACAGTGAAAACTGACCTATTGTTTGTGCACAAAGCTTAGAAGGATTCAGCTAGTCAGTTTTTAATCATGTGATCTCATAGAGCTAATGGAAAAGCGTAGAATTAACTAATTAACTGGGTAGAAATTCAAAATTAGCAATTGTAAGTACACAGTGCTATATAATATGATGATTGCAATATATTAAAAGGATAAAAACTTTGATGGGAGTGCTCCTTTAAATGGTAAATTTGTCATACAGAAATAATTAATGTAATCTTTACGGCCATCTTAAAGCTCCCCACACACATTAGACTAATGTCGGGTGAACTCACTGATATCGTCAGGTTTGGCTGACTATACAAAGTGTATAGGGTCCCCAAATAATTGATTGGTGGGACTTTTAAGGATACAAAAGGTCTAATTTTTTTCTTTCTGAGATAAGTCTATCAAGATTCTCTTGATCGAGAACACAGGAGTGCTGTGGCCAAGATGGCTACTGGCTAAATGATCGCCCAAAGCATATTTCAGTAGATAGACATCTCATGTATATGTCGTGATTTAAACATTCATATTAAAGTCTATATTAAGTCAACCATCCTTTTCCTAGCATATGCAGAAATTGTGGCTTTTTTTATGTGTTTTTTTCTATATGCTCCTGTATAAAACTTTAAAAACGACTTAAGAAAATGCTCATGCAAAATAACACATTAAAAACACTAGTACTAAAAATTTTGTCAAAATGAAAGAAAATCTAATGGAAGGCTAATTAACCCCATTACTATTCTTTAATTATGTCATACAGCATATCTATTTTCTGCATGGATTCCTTTTCTATGTTGCTAGTGGGATAGAAAAGAGAATTTCAGAATGCTAGTATGAACCTAGCCTTAGAAAATATATCTGCCATTTAGAGCCCATTTCATAGCTTCAACAACCAAACCCCTTGAGATTCCTCCAAACTGGACTTAGATCACCATTGAACTGAATAGTGGCCTTCAGTAAGCTTCAAGGCAATCTAACAAAGTCTTGATATTTAGTTCCAACTTATTTCTAGGATGAAGACAATCTTTTTGTCTAAATGTGGCTATGTTAGAAAGAACAACCTAATTCCAGAAGAAGAAATGTAAACAGTGTAGTGAGTGCAGCACTAGCACACTTATGCAGTGATGAGGCAGTGACCCAGCAAAGTTCAAAGTAAAACGTTTCTTTAATGTTCAACTCAGCAAAACATAGCACATGATATTCTCCGGATCATAGCCGGGAAACATATCCTCTGGATTACAGTCACTAAACATGCCAGTCAACCTCTGACCTGTTGCCATGGGCGACTGCACCGCCGTGTTAATGTGCTACTCACAGCTTTACACAGTACACGATATCCTTCAGTTTACAGTCACTAAACACGCCAGTCCTCCTCTTGAGACCAGTTGCCGTGGGCGACTGCACCGTGTTAATGTTCTACTCACAGCATTACACAGTACACGATATCCTCTGTATCGCAGCTGGGAACCATATCCTCCAGTTTACAGTCACTAAACATGCCAGTCCTCCTTCGGGCACAGGACCGTCTACCAGATTTCCCCATAGATACCCATCACCTCCACTTTCCGTCCTTTGGGTTTGTTCCCGGCAACAAGGGACCTAAGGACCAAAGTCACTAAACTCCCCGAGTCCGGAAGAGTCTTTGTTTGGTACCCATTCACAAGTACCTGGCACAGCTGGGTTTGCCACTGGCAGTGCCTGTAGTGGTGATACAGACTGGTTGGGCATACATAGACATATGGTGCGTATAACCACAGTCCATAGGTTCAGACATCAGAGGGCAGTTGATAGCCACATGTCCGGACCTTTGACTCCGCCAACACTTAATAAAAATCTGCTAATCGCCCCTCCTCTTAGGTGGCCTCCTCTTTACACTGCTGATCTCCCTTCACCTTAGGGTTCTCCTCTCGCAGGGCCACAACCTGCTGCAAAATCAGCTCACACGTTCTTTGCTACTGCCACTGAAACTGCAGCTCCTGCTGCTGAATGAGGACCATCTGTTTCAAAAGCTCCTCCATTTTTCCAACCGGCTTGCTCACCGACATGCAGCACTCTTTAGGGTATGCCTCCATTCACACTCCCGCATTCTCCAGCCATATGTAGTGCAGCGCTAGCACACTTATGCAGTGATGAGGCAGTGACCCAGCAAAGTTCAAAGCAAAACGTCTCTTTAATGTTCAACTCAGCAAAACACAGCCCACGATATTCTCTGGATCACAGCCGGGAAACATATCCTCTGGTTTACAGTCACTAAACATGCCAGTCCTCCTCTTGAGACCAGTTGCCATGGGCGACTGCACCACCGTGTTAATGTTCTACTCAAAGCATTACACAGTACACAATATCCTCCGGATCGCAGCAGGGAACCATATCCTCCAGTTTACAGTCACTAAACACGCCAGTCCTCCTTCGGGCACAAGACAATCCTCCTCTAAGACCAGTTGCCATGGGTGACTGCACCGCTGTGCACGCTGTGGGGTGCCAGGCTCGTCAGCTGCCTTGGCCGTTTGGCTCCACTGGCCTGTGTTGCCGCACACAGGTGGAGCTCTGTAAAGCTGACTGCTCTGCACTCTAACAAACACCAACTAAGTCTGTCCCTGACACACCCAAACCCTACACTGCAGGGTTTTTAACTAGAATCTGTGGCCATGGGCCGCATGGAAAACCTAGGAAGCTAGGAATGAAATGAACTGCAACACTACTATCTTGCAGTCTGTTTCAAAACACAAACCCATAGCAGGCTTTCCCTAAATCTGCCTTGGACAACCAGCATGTCCAAGACCTATACTCACATTAGTCTGCGTTGCAACCACAGCTACTCCTATGACTGCAATGCCCTCTCATGGCCTCACTGCGCCTCCATGCGCATCCTCACAACAGATAAAAAAACAATTGACACCTTGCATTATATCAGCTTTCCAGCAAATAAAAAGATTCAAAATAAATTTATAGCTAAACCAGACATGAATAATATAAGTAAAATAAATCAGGTTTCAAATATAATTGAAGTCTTAATAAATAGAGCTGTCACAGTGTGTGAAAAACACAATGTCCTGGACTTGTCATAGGCACAGTATAAATAAACAAGTGCTTTGTATAAAACTTTGTCAGACTCATCTATTGTACTTTCCGTATTTAATCTTATGTATTATGTATTTCTTGTTTAAAACCTGTCAGCCAAGTCTTTTTTTAAGTAAAAACAAATGATAATTTAGATTATATAAATTACTCTGTAAACAAGCAGTATGCAAACACTATGAGATTTCATCATTAAAGAGGTTGTCCAATACAGTGTCAGTTACTGTTTTTTTTGCCATAAATGCTTAAGTTTAATGACCTAAATATCCAAATAAACATTTATTGCCAATTTTAATATTAATTACTAGAGATGAGCGACTTTGCCTCCGGGAGGGTTGAGTCGGGTTTCGGTCTGCTCGACTTTTCCAAAAGTCGAGTCGAACGAAGTCGGCCGGGTTTCGTCAACAGTCGGAGACCCGACCCCAATGCAAGTCAATGGGGAATAAAAGTCGGCAGGGAGTGGAGGACAGTAAACACACCTACAGTGCCCATTTCAATGCCAACGACATCAATTCTTATTACTTAAGCTTGTCAACATTAATTTACTTTATAATAATAGTAACGCATAGAAAACTGGGGGTCATTTGGCTAAAGTTGTGGGGGGGCGCAGAGCTGGCTCCAGGTTTTCGTGTGCCCCGGACGAAAGAGTCTCAGTGGGCACCTTTAACACATACCAAAATTCATGATGCTCCAATACAGCAGAGAAATATAGGTATAGTACAATGCCAAATACTTCACTTCTTACATTACATGAGTGATATCTATTGTAAATTCTACAATAGCTCAAAAACCAGACAGTATAGTCCCCATACAGTATTATGGGCACCACATAGTGCGCCATACAGAATAATGAGCCCCATATATTGCTCCATACAGAATGGGCTTCATATAATGCTCCATACAGAATAGTCCCCATATTTGTTCCATATGATGCTCCATATATAAAGGGCCCTATATGATGTTCCATAAAAAATGAACCCCATATGATGCTATAGTATATGATGGGCCCCATACATGATGCTCCAGTGTATGAAGAGCCCCATATAATGCTCCAAATATAATGGTCCCCATATATAATGCTCCATATATAATGGGCCCCATATGATGCTCCAGTATATAATGGGCCACGTATATGATGCTCCAGTGTATGATGGGCCCCATATATGATGATCCAGTGTATAATGGGCCCTATCTATGATGCTCAAGTGTTTGATGGGCCCTATATATAATTCTCCAGTGTATAATGCTCACCATATATTGCTCCAAACATTAAAAAAATGAAATACCTCTCCTCGCTGGGCACTGCTCTACTCTGGACTCCTCATTGTCGCCATCTTTCAGCTCTCTGCACTGTGACTGTTCAGGCAGTGGGCGCACAGACGTGACGTCATCGCGCTCTCTGACCTGAATGTCACTGTCAGGAAACGCGGAAGACGTCACAGCGATGGAGCAGGGAGAGGTAAGTATTGCAAGTGCTGGGGCCCTGAGCAAGCAGGACCCCTCATAGTATGCCGATGTCTCTGACGGTGAGTGGGCCCCCCCACCTGCTCAGGGCCCCGGCACTTGCCCGAGTGCGCCAGGTGTTGACTCCGGCCCCGGGGGGGACAGCCCAGTAAGGGAGGTGGAAAAACTGGCATAGTGTTAGGCTGGACGTTCATCAGCTGCAAATGGAGGAATTGGAGAAGTCGGAGGAAGAGGAGGACAAAGCGAGCCATTTTGCTGGCAACCTGTGTGTCATCAGGGGAAGGTGGTACAAAATCCTTTGAAACCCAGGCATGGTTCATTTTAATGAAGGTAAGATCACCAACATTTTGAGTCGACAGCCGGGTGTCACGCTGTTACTGCATACAGGAGGTCTGGGGTCTATGCTGACCCTAAGCTGGGGTCCTGACTAATCCCTCTACCTGGAGGTACTGTTGATGGTACAGAGGTCCAGGCCGCCAGCGTAATCCCTACCTCCTGAGGATCCCTGAACCTCAGTGATCCAGTCCTGAGAAGAACCCTGATCACAACACCGGGGACTGGTATGTATATGCCTAAACACAGTAATAAACGAACGAGACAGTACAAGGGTAAACTAAAATCCACCTTGCATACAAAAGTCATACCACAGGAAACAGAGGGGACACCAACGGGTACAGAGATAAATGATAAAGTGAGGAGGGGAAAGAAGACCACACAGGTACTCTTAACTTGAGCCTTCACCATACAACGATCCGCTCTGCTGGACTGCATGAATGCTTTCACCGACACTTCCCCAGCAGACAGGCAGGTATTTGAAGGAAACCAATTACCACAACATTAATTGCAGCTGAGCGAGGCTGGTCTAGTCCAGCACAGAGAGAGGATGAATTAACTCCCTCTCTGCCGAAAAACACCCAGCACCAGAAACTCAGCTGTGAGAAGTCAGGGTGTGCAATCGCGACGATCTTCACAGCGACACACCCGTGACAGTACCCTGTTATGTTTCGGTAGCTGAGGAGTGCAGGTAAAAAAGGCAATACACCAGAGCAGTTGGAATCTATGAGATTGCAGTACCCTGACTAACCACCACAACTAGAGGCAGCCGTGGAGCGTTCCTACGTTGGTCCTAGACGCCTCGTCACAGCCTGAGAAACTAACTACACCTAAAGATAGAAATAGGAAAGCTATCTGCCCGGAGCAGAACCCAAAGATAACAGAAAGCCCCCAAACATGTAATGGCGGTTAGACAAAGGAAATATCGACACAGAAAGAAATAGTATGAGCAAACGCTGGGGCCCAAACTATCTAAATAGAAAAGGATAGGAAGGGTACTTACTGCAATCCCAGAAAACCCTGAAAAGCACCAACTCTACTAATTTCAAAATCACCTGAGATCACACGACCTCTACCACCTAAATTAGTTCTCTGGTGTAACAAATCAAAAAAGCAGCCACTGAAAAAACTGGAAAAAGCAAAAGAACAAAACTCAGTGGCTGAACCAAACTGAGAGGGCAGAAGCCCCGGAGGGACCCTGAAGGCCCCAAAGAAGTGCAGGACAAAATGCAAAAACACAGCAAAAACACAAAAGAAGCAAAAGTCTTATCTGTAAGCAGGAGATGCAGACACGACACAGCAGGCTACAAGGGAAACTGGAATGAAGGATTCAGACCAGAACAATTGATCACCGGCAACCCTGATGGGAAAATGACTCCCTTATATAAGACCAGTCAGTAACACCTGATTCCCAGTCCTCACAATCCTCACTAGCACCACTTGTAACCACCAGAGGGAGCCTCTGCTCAGAATCATCTCAAACCCATTCACAACAGTACCCCCCCCTTGAGGAGGGGTCACCGAACCCTCATTTGAGCAACCAGTCGGTCAGGATGAGTTCTATGATACGCACGGATAAAGGTACTGCCACATAAGCTATCCGCTAGCGATCTTGTTAGCGTTGATACTAATGAGATCGCTAGCGGGATTTTTCTATATCGCTAAATGCTGCCGCATTTAGCGATATGTTAACGACGCTACGCCGTTAGCGATCTTCTTAACGACTTTAGCGGTACAAAAGTACCGCTAAATCGCTAAGAAAAGTGCACAACAGCGATAAGATACTTACCCAGGTGCGCCAGCGATGAAATAGGGTCCGGAACGATTCCAGCGACGACGAGATCACACAGGAAGCTCGTCGCTGGAAACTGCCGCACTGAACAACATCGCTAACGGATCGCTAAATAGTGACGTTTTTTAGCGATCCCGTTAGCGATATTGTTTAGTGTGGCATACCCTTAAGTCTCCATTTAACCAAATACTGGAGTTTCCGTCTAGAAAAACGAGAATCCAATATTTTCTCAACCACATACTCCAGATTGCCCTCAACCAAAACAGGGTCAGGAGGCACAGCAGCAGGAACCACTGGCTCAACAAACCTCTTCAACAAGGACTTGTGGAACACGTTATGGATCTTAAATGTCCCTGGAAGAAGCAAACGAAAAGAAACAGGATTAATAATCTCCATGATCTTATAAGGTCCAATGAACCTAGGCTTAAATTTAGGAGATGCTACTCTCACAGGAATATTCTTTGAGGACAACCAGACCAAGTCCCCCACTTTAAACCGAGGACCATCAGTCCTATGCCGGTTAGCAAACCGCTGGGCCTTCTCCTGAGAGAGGGACAACCTCTCCACTACCTGGTCCCAAATCTGTTGCATACGCTCAACAACAGAGTCAACACCTGGACAGACAGAAGCCTCCGTCTGTCCTGAAGAAAATCGAGGGTGAAACCCAGAATTACAGAAAAACGGAGACATCAAAGTGGCAGAGCTAGCCCTATTATTAAGAGCAAACTCAGCCAAAGGCAAAAAAGAGACCCAGTCATCCTGATCAGCAGACACAAAGCATCTTAGATAAGTCTCCAAGTCTGGTTTGTTCTCTCAGTTTGACCATTGGTCTGAGGATGAAATGCCGAGGAGAAAGACAATTGAACACCCAGTTTAGAACAAAAAGTCCTCCAAAATCTGGAAACAAACTGGACTCCTCTGTCAGACACAATGTTCTCAGGAATGCCGTGTAAACGAACCACGTGCTGAAGGAACAACGGCACCAATTCAGAGGAGGAAGACAACTTAGGTAATGGCACAAGATGTATCATTTTGGAAAACCTATCACAAATTACCCAGATGGTGGTCATTCTCTGAGAAACAGGAAGATCGGAAATGAAATCCATAGAGATATGGGTCCATGGTCTCTTGGGCACAGGCAATGGCATCAACAAACCACTAGAGCGAGAGCAAGTCCCGCAGGACTGCACAAATTCCCTGACATCACGAGACAAGGTAGGCCACCAAAAGGACCGGCTAACCAAGTCTCTGGTATCAAAAATTCCGGGATGCCCAGCCAATGCGGAACAATGAATCTCAGACATCACACTCTTTTTCCATTGGTCCGGGACAAACAATTTTCCAACAGGGCAGCGCTCGGGCCTATCCTCCTGACACCCCTCCAGAGCAAGTCTCAAATTGGGCGAGATGGCGGAAAGAACTACACCCTCTTTCAAAATAACAGAAGGATCAGATAACTCAGGAGAGTCCGCAAGGAAACTCCTCGAGAGGGCATCCGCCTTAACATTCTTAGTGCCAGGAAGAAAGGAAACCACAAAATTAAAACGTGTGAAAAAACAAGGCCCACCTGGCCTGTCTAGGATTGAGTCGCTTGGCAGATTCCAGATAGACCAGATTCTTATGGTCCGTAAGGACCACCACCTGATGTTTGGCTCCCTCCAGCCAATGTCTCCCACTCTTCAAAAGCCACTTCATGGCCAATAACTCCCGATTACCACGTCATAATTACTTCAGTAGAGAAAATTTTCGAGAGAAAAAGGCACAAGGGTTACTTTTAGAGGTCTCGGATCTTTTTGGGACAAAACGGCACCTGCCCCAATTTCAGAGGCATCAACCTCCACCTGAAATGGCAGAGAAACATCAGCTGCCGTAGAACAGGAGCAGAAGTGAATCTCTGCTTAAGTTCCTGAAACGCAGAGACTGCCTCAGGAGGCCAATTCACCACATCAGAACCCTTTCTGTCAAATCAGTTAATGGTTTAACAATAACGAGAAATTACCAATAAATTTACGATAAAAATGCAAAACCCAAAAATCTCTGAAGAGCCTTTAATGAAGTAGGTGGACCCAATCACAGATGGCCTAACCTTGACCGGGTCCATTTCAATAACAGATGGGGACAAAATGAATCCCAGAAATGATCCTCTGTACGCCAAAAAGACACTTTGATCCCTTCACATACAGAGCATTCTCTCTCAAAATCTGGAATACAGTTCGAACAGTTTCACATGAGAGTCCCAGTCATTAGAAAAAATCAAGATATCATCCAAATAAACATCTAGAAATTTGTCCACAAATCCCTGAAAATGTCATTCATGAAGGACTGGAAGACGGAAGGAGCATTAGTGAGCCCAAAGGGCATCACTAGGTACTCAAAATGCCCTTCAGGGTATTGAATGCCGTCTTCCATTCATCCCCGTGCTTAATGCGAATAAGGTTATACGCCCCCCTGAGGTCAAGCTTGGTAAACCAAGTAGCGTTTTCACCCTGGAAAACAGGTCAGAAATCAAGGTAACGGGTATTGATATTTCACATTAATATTGTTCAAGAGACGATAATCAATACACGGCCTTAATGAACCATCCTTTTGGCCACAAAGAAAAAACCGGCACCAAGGGGGAAAAGGATGCTGTATGACCCTTCTCCAATTTTTTTC
>JARQOD010003484.1:0-64296 GCA_033576555.1 Oophaga sylvatica | reverse complement strand
AGTAGGCCGCACAGCAAATGAGGGAGGGGTGTTGTGAATGTGCTAGAAATGAATTCTGAGCAGAAGCTCCCTCTGGTGGTTACAAACAGTACTGAACTATCCAATGAAGATTGTGAAGATTGGCGATCAGGTGTTACTGACTGGTCTTATATAAGGGAGGTTCCCTCCCATCAGGGTTGCCGGTGATCAATTGTTCTGGTCTCATCTTTGATTCCTGTTCACTTTGTAGCTTGCTGTTTCGTGCCTGCATCTTCTGCTAACAGATAACACATTTTCTTCTTTTAGTTTTTTGTGCTTGCTTTTTGCATTTTGTCCTGCACTTCTGTGGGGGTCTGCCGGGTCCCCTCCGGGGGCTTGTGCTCCTCTCAGTTTAGTTCAGCCACTGTTTGTTCATTTGCCTTTTCCAGTTTTTTTCAGTGGCTGCTGTTTAGTTTTGTTACACCAGAGAACTAATTTAGGTGGTAGAGGTCGCGTGATCTCAGGTGTTTTTGTAATTAGTAGAGTTGGTACTTTTCAGAGTTTTTTGGGATTGCAGTAAGTGTCCTTCGTATCCTTTTCTATTTAGGAAGTTTGGGCCCCAACGTTTGCTCATACTAAATAGTATCTGTGTCTGTATTTCCTCTTGTCTAACCGCCATTACATGTTTGGGGGCGTTCTATGTTCTTTGGGGATCTGCTCCGGGCAGATAGTTTTCCTCTTTCTGTCTTTAGGTGTAGTTAGCTTCTCAGGCTGTGACGAGGCGTCTAGGACCAACGTAGGTACGCTCCACGGCTGCCTTTAGTTGTGGTGGTTAGTCAGGGTACTGCAATCCCATAGATTCCAACCTCTCTGGTGTATTTTCTTTTTTGCCTGCTCTCCTCAGCTACCAAATCATAACAGTATCACCGGCCCAAAAACTGATATTTGTATGGTACTCAAAGAAGAGAAAAATAGTGTTAAAGAAAGAAGATTGTCAGAGTTGTCAGAGATTTTTATTTTCTTTCCCTCTGTTTCTCTAAATGCTGAGGAGGATTTTTTTTTCTCTCAATGGAGTTTGCACAGTTGTCTGGCCGTGTGGATCAGCTTGCCACTGAAGTTCGGAGTATTGCTACCTATCTAGCAGGGTTGCCTGTTGTGGAACCTAGGATTCCCATGCCAGATTTGTTTTTAGGGGATCAAGCTAAATTTCTGAATTTTAAAAATAACTGTAAGTTGTTTTTTGCCTTGAAATCTAAGTCCTCAGGGAACGCAGCACAGCAGGTTCAAATTGTCATCTCTCTCCTGCGCGGCGATCCTCAAGATTGGGCTTTTTCCCTGACACCTGGGGATCCTATTTTGAGTAATGTTGATGCATTTTTTCAGGCTCTGGGGTGATTGTACGATGAGCCTAATGTCACTGATCAAGCTGAAAAAGCCTTGTTGGCATTAAATCAGGGGCTTGAGGATGCTGAGTTATACTGTCAGAGATTCCGAAGGTGGGCAGTCCTGACCAAATGGAATGACGATGCTTTGGCAGCCCTTTTTCGGAAGGGTCTGTCAGAGAATGTAAAGGATGTTATGGTGGGATTCCCTGTCCCCTCTGGTCTCAATGATTCTATGTCATTAGCGATTCAAATTGACAGACGTTTGCATGAGCGTAGAGGTATGCGTGGAACAGTGTTGCCTTGTGAACCAGCTTCTGAACCCATGCAGTGTGATAGAGTGGCTTCTGGGGCACAGCGTCATGAGTTTCGAAAACGCAATGGGTTATGTTTCTACTGTGGTGATGCCTCTCATGCTATTTCAGTCTGCCCTAAGCGGGGAAGACGTTTTTGAACGTTCAGTTGTCTTGGGTAGTGTTCAGACTAAATTTTTGTTGACTGTTACCCTGATTTGCTCCCTGTCCACATTTTCTGCTCAGGCTTTTGTTGATTCGGGAGCAGCTATTAACCTGATGGATTTTGATTTTGCTAAACGTTGTGGGTTTCCCTTGATACCCCTACGGAAGTCTATTCCCCTACTGGGGATCGATTCTACCCCTTTGGCTGAGAATAAACCTCAGTTCTCTACTCAGGTGATAATGAGGGTTGAACCTGATCATCAGGAGAGTTGCAAATTTTTGGTGCTGTATAATCTGCATGACATTATTGTACTGGGTTTCCCTTGGTTACAGTCTCATAATCCTGTTTTGGATTGGAAATCTGTGTCTGTAACCAGATGGGGCTGCCAATGTGTTAATACCAACACTCCTCTTTTTTCTGCCTCCCCCCAGGCTCAGGATGTTCCTGACTTTTTGACTGATTTTTCTGATGTGTTTAGCGAAAGTAAATCTGCATCCTTGCCCCTCCATAGGAGCTATGACTGCGCTATTGAATTAGTGCCTGCTAGTAAATTCCCTAAAGGTCGCCTTTTTAACTTGTCTGTACCTGAACATGACGCTATGCGGTCTTATATCAAGGAGTCATTGGAGAAGGGTCATATCAGACCATCCTCTTCACCCTTGGGTGCCGGTTTTTTCTTTGTGGCCAAAAAGGATGGTTCATTAAGGCCGTGTATTGATTATCGTCTCTTGAACAATATCACTGTGAAATATCAATATCCGTTACCCTTGATTTCTGACCTGTTTTCCAGGGTGAAAAGTGCAACTTGGTTTACCAAGCTTGACCTCAGGGGGGCATATAACCTTATTCGCATTAAGCACGGGGATGAATGGAAGACGGCATTTAATACCCCAGAGGGGCATTTTGAGTACCTAGTGATGCCCTTTGGGCTCACTAATGCTCCTTCTGTCTTCCAGTCCTTCATGAATGACATTTTCATGGATTTTGTGGATAAATTTCTGATTGTTTATTTCAATGATATCATGATTTTTTCCAATGACTGGGACTCTCATGTGAAACATGTTCGAACTGTGTTCCAGATTTTGAGAGAGAATGCTCTGTATGTGAAGGGATCAAAGTGTCTTTTTGGCGTACAGAGGATCTCATTTCTGGGATTCATTTTGTCCCCATCTGTTATTGAAATGGACCCGGTCAAGGTTCAGGCCATCTGTGATTGGGTCCAACCTACTTCATTAAAGGCTCTTCAAAGATTCTTGGGTTTTGCCAATTTTTATCGTAAATTTATTGGTAATTTCTCTGTTATTGTTAAACCATTGACTGATTTGACCAAAAAGGGTTCTCATGTGGTGAATTGGCCTCCTGAAGCAGTCTCTGCGTTTCAGGAACTTAAGCAGAGATTCACTTCTGCTCCTGTTCTACGGCAGCCTGATGTTTCTCTGCCATTTCATTTGGAGGTTGATGCCTCTGAAATTGGGGCAGGTGCCGTTTTGTCCCAAAGAGATCCAGAGACCTCTAAAAGTAACTGTAAGGTTCTTTGTCTCTTTTGACATGTTCCTTGAAACTCAGTTTTCCGTCGGCCATTTTGCTTTCTGTCTTTCTGCAGCTCTTGCCCTCAGTTAATATGGAGTTTCCAGTTTTCATGTTCCCGCCCTGATTCTCTCCCTCTTGCTTCTTAAGCAGCCTCAGCTGAACAATCAGTGCTCCTGAAACAAGCCTCAGTCAGCCTGTGACCTGACTCCTGGAAACCTAGGATTTTGGACTCCAGCTATTTCCTACTGAGGAACTTTGGAACACTTTTGGACTTTGGAAACCTGCTGTCTGGTGAATCCATGTTTGCAGAGGAATTACGGTACAGAGAAGAGATCCTGAACCTGCTTGGAGAGTTATTGTAGAGCTTGAAGTTACTCTGGCCTGCTGTGTTCTCCTGCCTCTGTTCCTGCAAACTGTGTGACCTTTTCTGCATGCTTGTATGAAGTAATACAAGTCATTTCATATCAACCTATGTCTCATGTGTTTTCCTCGCACCCAAGCACAAGACGCTATAGGAACTGTACACTATACATGACAAGATTCAGGAGCCAATGTTTAGTGTCTGCTGGGTCTGGGAAAGCCGTGTCTGCTTTGACTGTGGATATCAGATGTCCGTTTAATACCTTCTGTGATGACAGTGGTTGTGACTTCTCACAACCATTCCAGGTGAGCGCATTCCCTTAAATGTTACTCTGGAGTGTTACCACAGGTAAACACTATTGTTTTTTTGTTTTTTTTCCTTTCCTCTTCTCCTTCCAGCACTTCTGCCTTAAAAGATCTGGAAGATGGAGGCCCGCATAAAGGAGCTTTGCGGAGTGACTGATACAATCCTTGCAGATATACAGACTATAAAGACCCGTTTTGCAAGCCTACAGGACCTCACTAATCATAATTTGCAAGTGTTTGGACAAACTACTCAGGTATTACGAGCCAGGATTGAGGCTCTAGAGGAACGAGTCCAGGCTCCTGCCATAACCCCGAGTTCTGGGATCCCCAAGTTACCTCCTTTTCGTTTTGGCGGTGAACGTGAGAAATTCAGGGGATTTATTAACCAATGCAATCTATTTTTCTCTGCACATGCTTCACAATTTCCCACTGAACGATCCAAAGTGCTTACTATAATCATGTTGCTTACCAATAAGGCTTTGATGTGGGCAAACCCTCTGATTGAGACTGAGGATGATTGTTTGAATCACCTTGATGCTTTTATTTCAGCCATGGGGCAGGTGTTTGATGACCCCAATCGAGGTGCAACAGCTGAAGCAGCCATGTTAACTTTGCGCCAAGGTAAGCGTTCAGTAGCCGAATATGCCTTGGATTTCAGGAGATGGGCTCTTGATACCACTTGGGACACTTCCGCCAAAAAATCTATTTTTCGGAAAGGGTTGTCTCCACTGATTAAGGATGAACTTGCTCGTGCCGACCCTCCCACTGCGTTAGGTGACTTTATTAACTATTGTATCCGTATTGATGCTCGTCTGACTGAACGCAGACAAGAGAGATGGTTCGAAAATAATCGCACTAACCTTTTCCTACCTCCCTCCTCAGCTAAGGAACCTTTGAGTAGGATCACAAGGGAACCAGAACCTGAACCCATGCAGGTGGACTCTTTACAAAGACGGGTTAGTGATGCACGCAAAGAACATCGTATAAAGGAAAATCTATGTTTTTACTGTGGTAAGTCAGGGCACTTCATTATAAACTGCCCCAGCCGTTCTCGTAAGACTACTGCAGCAGTCATTCACTGTGAGTGTTGTGAGACGAGCTCTGTCATGTCCGAGCCTCAGACTCCAGAGAGATCTGCTGCAAGAGATCTTGATTTTTCTGACTTAAACTCTGTTAGTTCTGGGGACAATGACAGTATAAACGCTGCAATTTTTCAAGTTTCCTCAGCGGTGTCCCAGCTGAGTTGTAAAATAAATAATTCTCATTGCTTCCTTTCCATCAAACTCTGGGTGGACTCAGTCTGGGTGTCTAGCTCTGCTATGATCGACTCAGGAGCAAGTGGAAATTTTATGGATATCTCCTTTGCTCTGAAACAGGGGATACGTTCAGTGAAGAAGGCTACTCCAGCACAGATGGAGACTGTGGATGGCTCCCTGCTGACCTCTGGACCAGTGGATCAGGAAACAGAGCCTTTGAGGGTCCTTATGGGTAAAGATCATCAGGAGAAAATGTCTTTTATGCTTATCTCTTCTCCCCACTTTCCCATTATTCTAGGGCTACCATGGCTGCAGGCGCAGAATCCTACGATTAACTGGGAGACCAAGGAATTACACTTTCCGGAGAAACAGATGAGTCAAGGAGTTTCAGCTTGCTCTGTTCCTAAAGGAACCATGTCAGTCCCTGAACTACCAGCTGTATACCAGGACTATGTGGATTTATGTGACAAGAAGAACGCTGATCAGCTTCCTCCTCACCGTCCATATGATTGTCCAATCGAATTATTGCCTGGAGCCGAGATACCTTTTGGTAAGATCTACCCCCTAGCGGGGCCCGAGCTAAAAGCTTTGAAGGACTACATAGATGAAAATCTAGCCAAAGGCTTCATACGCCCCTCTTCATCTCCCGCAGGTGCACCCATCTTCTTTGTGAAGAAGAAAGATGGATCTCTGAGACCCTGCATAGACTATAGGGAACTCAATAAGGTTACTATTAGAAACCTTTATCCATTGCCTTTAATCCCTGAGTTGTTGGAGAGAGTGCGGCACGCCAAAATTTTCTCTAAACTGGATCTCGTGGGGCCTATAACTTGGTCCGTATTAGACCTGGGGATGAATGGAAGACTGCATTCAGGTCACGCTATGGACACTTCGAATATCTAGTTATGCCTTTTGGTCTGAGTACCGCCCCAGCCACTTTCCAACACTTGGTGAATGACATCTTCAGGGATCTCTGTCACGCTGTCTAATGATATGTATACAATGTCAGTAAACTATTAATACAGGAACAACACTCTATACAACAACTAGTATAGCAACATCAGCATGTAAGTATAGAATAGATTTACCTGACACGATATCTGCTGAACTCAGGGTTAATCTTGAGGACTTGATGAGCTGAAACAGGAAAGAGGTGGACCGGGATCTAACCTGACCCTAAACTGGGGTCCTAACTAATCCCTCACCTTGGAGGTACTGATAATGGTTCAGAGGTCCAAGTCTCCAACCTAACCCTGTCTCCTATCAGACCCTGAACCCTGTAATCAGTCCTAAGAAGGATCCTGACTACTACCAAAGGGATATGGGCTGATCTTAGCTAAATACACAGATTAGACATATAAGACAGACAGGATAACACTCGCTTGCATACACACTCAAACACCAAAGGAACATAAATGGTCTGGGAAATAAACTCTAACCAAGTTGAGCTTAGAACAACTAAGGAGCTCACAACTAAAGTCTATACAGATTCATTCCTATCTGTGGTCTGCATGAAGGTTTCACTGGCAACTCCCCAAGCAGACAACCAGGAATTTAAAGGAAACCAATCAACAAATAATCAATTGCAGCCGGGAGAAACTGCACCCAGTCCCAGCACCGAGCACAGACAGAATTAACTCCCTAGCTGCCAAACACAAAGAAACAGCAGCTCAGCTGTGAGAAGTCAAAATGTGCAACCGCGACGATCTTCGTGGCAATGCACACATGACAGTACCCCCCCTTCTACGAGGGGCCTCCGGACCCTCAGGGCCAGGCCTGTCCGGGTGAGTTCTGTGGAAGGTCCGAACCAAACGATCTGCGTTAACATCAGACGCAGGGACCCACGTCCTCTCCTCTGGACCATACCCCTTCCAATGCACCAAGTACTGAAGGGACCGGCGATTCAGACGTGAGTCAATGATCTTTGATACTTGAAATTCCAAGTTACCATTGACCAACACAGGAGGAGGAGGTAGAGGTGACGGTATGACTGGTGCCACATACCTTTTAAGTAATGACTTGTGGAACACATTATGAATTTTAAACGTAGGAGGGAGGTCCAGACGAAATGCCACAGGATTAATTATGGAACTGATCCTGTACGGCCCGATGAATCTTGGACCCAGTTTCCAGGAGGGCACTTTAAGTTTTATATTCCTGGTAGACAACCATACCAGATCGTTCACATTCAGATCTGGACCAGAAACTCTCCTCCTATCAGCCATACGTTTGTAACGGTTCCCCATCGCACTCAGATTATTCAATACACCTCTCCACACAGAAGCAAGTGACGACGAGAAACGCTCCTCCTCAGGAACCCCAGAAGGGCCCCCCCCATTGAAAGTACAAAACTGGGGATGAAAACCATATGCCCCAAAAAACGGGGACTTACCAGTGGACTCGCTCCGCCTGTTGTTAAGAGCGAACTCTGCCAGAGGCAAGAAAGAAGACCAGTCCTCTTGGTTCTCTGAGACAAAACACCGGAGATATGTCTCTAAGCTCTGATTCAGACGCTCTGTCTGACCATTGGTCTGCGGATGAAAAGCCGAGGAAAATGACAATTGCATCCCCCGACGTAAACAAAATGCCCTCCAAAATTTGGACACAAACTGAGACCCCCTATCTGACACCACATCAGAAGGCAACCCATGAAGTCTAACGATCTCCCTAATGAACACCTGCGCCAGAGTTTTAGCATTAGGGAGTGCAGGAAGAGCAACGAAATGTGCCATCTTACTGAACCTGTCAACAACCACCAGTATGACAGTATTCCCTGACGACGGAGGAAGGTCCGTAATGAAGTCCATAGATAAATGAGTCCATGGACGCTCCGGAAGTTTCAAGGGTAAAAGGGTCCCAGACGGACGGGTATGAGGGTTTTAGAGCGAGCACACACCCCACATGACGCGACAAAAGTTATAACATCTTTATTAGCATTAGGCCACCAAAACCGGCGAGAAAGGAGATCTAAAGTAGCCTTACTCCCTGGATGTCCTGCTAGAGCAGAATTATGATGTGCCTCAATAACCTTTTGTCTCAACAGATTTGGGACAAACAGTCTCCCTGGAGGTCCTGCAGGGGCGTCCCCCTGAGCCTCTAACACCTCCTCCTCAAGCTCAGAAAATACAGCCGACACTACCACCCCCTCCTGAAGGATAGGACTCGGGTCATCCGTTTTCCCGGCCCCTGGGAAACTGCGAGACAAGGCATCAGCCTTTACATTCTTAGACCCCGGGCGATAAGTGACGACAAAATTAAACCTGGTAAAAAACAACGACCATCGAGCTTGTCTGGAATTCAGACGCTTAGCGGATTCCAAATACAACAGGTTCTTGTGATCAGTAATAACGGTAACCGGGTGGACTGCCCCCTCCAAAAAGTGACGCCATTCTTCAAAAGCTAACTTAATGGCCAAAAGTTCCCTATTGCCGATATCATAATTCCTTTCGGCGGACGACAATTTCTTAGAAAAGAAAGCGCACGGATGCCATTTACCAGGGGACGGACCCTGGGACAATATAGCACCCATCCCTACGTCAGACGCATCCACCTCCACAATGAACGGCTGAGATGCATCTGGTTGGATGAGAACGGGTGCCGAAGCAAAACATTTTTTCAAAGAGGAAAAGGCTTGGCAAGCTTTGTCCGACCATTTAGAAAAATCCGTCCCTTTTCTTGTCATGTCAGTGAGAGGTTTGACGACAGATGAGAAATTACAAATAAATTTCCGGTAGTAGTTAGCAAACCCCAAAAAACGCTGCAGAGCCTTAAGATCCCCTGGCTGATCCCATTCAAGCACTGCTCTCACCTTTTCAGGGTCCATACGGAAACCGGAAGCTGACACCAAAAAAACCAAAAACTGAAGTTCCTGTACGGCAAATACACACTTCTCCAGTTTGGTGTATAATTTATTGTCTCGCAAGATCTGCAACACCTGTCTCACATGCTCCTGATGAGACACAAGATCTGGCGAGTAAATTAAAATGTCGTCCAAATATACAACCACAAACAGCCCCACAAGGTGACGAAAAATGTCATTAACAAAATGTTGGAATACTGCTGGTGCAGTAGTCAGACCAAAAGGCATGACTAGGTTCTCATAATGTCCCTCCGGCGTGTTAAACGCCGTTTTCCACTCATCCCCCTCTTTTATCCTAATCAGATTATACGCCCCCCTGAGATCCAATTTAGAAAACCATTTGGCGCCAACAATTTGATTGAAGAGATCAGGAATAAGAGGGAGTGGATACGGATCTCGAACAGTAATCCGATTAAGTTCGCGGAAATCCAAGCAAGGGCGTAGGCCTCCATCTTTCTTCTTCACAAAGAAGAACCCCGCGGCTACTGGGGAAGATGAAGGTCTAATATGCCCTTTGGCCAGACTTTCAGAAATATAATCTTTGATAGCCTGCCTCTCAGGACCAGAAAGATTATACAACCTAGCTTTAGGCAACTTAGCATCAGGAAGGAGATTAATAGAGCAGTCATACACGCGATGAGGAGGCAACTCCTGACACCCCTCCTCAGAGAAAACATCCCCAAAATCCTCCAAAAAAGGAGGCAAAGTACTAGGCACGACCGCACTGATGACTGTGTTCATGCAGTTGCTTTTGCAAAACTCACCCCATTGGCTTATTTCTCTGGACTGCCAATTAATCACAGGGTTATGTTTAACCAACCAAGGAAGTCCCAACACAATGGGAGTAGGTAGACCCTCCAACACATAACAAGATAATTGTTCCCTATGTATTGCCCCTACCCGAAGGTCAATGTTATGAACCTCATGAACAAAGCTACCTTGGCCGAGAGGCCTGGCGTCAATGGAGAATATAGGGATCGGTTTGACCAATACACTCAGATGCATACCTTGAGCCTGAGCAAACTGAGCGTCAACCAGATTAGCCCCGGAACCACTATCAAGAAGAACAGACAATCTCTCCACTCTCGTACCAACTACCACCTCCACTGGTACAAGGAACTGAGAAGAACTGGCGGATGAAATACATACTCCCAGGTTGTCGTCCACCACACAACCTGGGATTAACAGTTTTCCGGCGACTTTTGGCTCAACAAGGCACGGGATGGACATTCTCCAACAAAATGTCCCTCTTTCCCGCAGAAAAAACATCTTCTAGTCCTGCGGCGTACCGCCAATCCCCTCCTACGAAATGATGTCCCTCCCAACTGCATAGGCTCATCCGAACAGACAAGGGGAACCTCAACATAAGGGACTTTAGTGGTAGGTGGAGAAACAACAGGGAGTGGGGTTACCTCACCCCTCTCCCGAAGCCGTCTATCAGTACGGATAGCTAAGGCCATAGCAGCCTCCAGAGAAGGAGGAGACTCATACTGAGCCAAAACGTCTTTTAATTTATCAGAAAGCCCATGACAAAACTGGCTCCTAAGAGCTGGGTCATTCCACTGAGTATCTGTGGCCCATCTACGAAACTCAGAAGCAAATTCCTCTGCCGGACGATCTCCCTGCTGTATCTTACATAATTTTGTCTCAGCAAGAGAGACCCGATCTGGGTCATCATATACCAATCCCAGGGCAGTAAAAAATTGATCTACAGACAGTAGAGCCGGGGATCCCGGAGGAAGGGAAAATGCCCAGGATTGAGGGTCCCCTTGCAGAAGTGAGATAACAATTCCCACTCTCTGCTCCTCACTCCCTGATGATCGAGGCCGAAGCCGAAAATACAATTTACATGCCTCCCGGAAGGTGAAAAATTTGTCTCGCCCACCAGTGAACCTGTCCGGGAGAGCAACCTTAGGTTCAACTCTGGTTTGCTCCAGGGAGACAAAACTTTGGACTTAATGTCCGTCAGCTCCATGGATAATCCCTGCAACTGCAGAGCCAGCTGGGCTACTGGATCCATGGTAACTGGAGATAATTTTTATGGCCAGTGAAAATGTCACGCTGTCTAATGATATGTATACAATGTCAGTAAACTATTAATACAGGAACAACACTCTATACAACAACTAGTATAGCAACATCAGCATGTAAGTATAGAATAGATTTACCTGACACGATATCTGCTGAACTCAGGGTTAATCTTGAGGACTTGATGGCTGAAACAGGAAAGAGGTGGACCGGGATCTAACCTGACCCTAAACTGGGGTCCTAACTAATCCCTCACCTTGGAGGTACTGATAATGGTTCAGAGGTCCAAGTCTCCAACCTAACCCTGTCTCCTATCAGACCCTGAACCCTGTAATCAGTCCTAAGAAGGATCCTGGCTACTACCAAAGGGATATGGGCTGATCTTAGCTAAATACACAGATTAGACATATAAGACAGACAGGATAACACTCGCTTGCATACACACTCAAACACCAAAGGAACATAAATGGTCTGGGAAATAAGCTCTAACCAAGTTGAGCTTAGAACAACTAAGGAGCTCACAACTAAAGTCTATACAGATTCATTCCTATCTGTGGTCTGCATGAAGGTTTCACTGGCAACTCCCCAAGCAGACAACCAGGAATTTAAAGGAAACCAATCAACAAATAATCAATTGCAGCCGGGAGAAACTGCACCCAGTCCCAGCACCGAGCACAGACAGAATTAACTCCCTAGCTGCCAAACACAAAGAAACAGCAGCTCAGCTGTGAGAAGTCAAAATGTGCAACCGCGACGATCTTCGTGGCAATGCACACATGACAATCTCCTAGATACATTTGTGGTGATTTATCTGGATGATATTCTAATTTTTTCTAACTCCACAGAGGAACATCATGGACATGTGAGAATGGTCTTAGAACGCCTAAGACAAAACCATCTCTACATCAAACTTGAAAAGTGTGAATTCCATAGGACCGAAATTCAATTTCTGGGGTATGTACTATCTACGCAAAGGATTAGTATGGATGGAAGCAAGACCCAAGCCATCAAGGATTGGCCAATTCCTAGAAATGTGAAGGAGGTGCAGCGCTTCATCGGGTTTGCCAACTTCTATAGACGTTTCATTAGGAATTTCTCTGAGGTAGTGTCACCTATCACCCAACTTACCCGGAAACAGTCTAGGTTCTCCTGCACCCCGCAAGCTCAGGAAGCATTTTCCTGTTTAACGGATAAATTTACCACCGCACCTATCTTAGTACATCCCAACCCCGAGCTTGCCTTCATAATAGAGGTGGATGCTTCAGACTGTGCCGTTGGAGCTATACTCTCTCAGAGAACAGGTGAGAAGAATGTCTTGCATCCCTGTGCCTTCTTTTCCCAGCAGTTGTCTTCGGCTGAGAGGAACTACGATGTGGGCAATAGAGAATTGTTGGCCATTATTGCCACCTTCAAGGAATGGAGACACCTTCTTCAGGGAGCTGCACAGCAAATAGTCGTCCTGACAAACCATCGTAACCTTGAATTTATCAGGTCGGCTAAGTGCCTGACTCCTCGCCAGGCTCGCTGGAATCTTTTCCTAAACCAATTTAATTTTGTAATTTCTTATAGACCAGGATCGCGCAATGGAAAGGCTGATGCACTCTCTAGGATTCATTCAGCAGAGACACGTCCACTTACTCCTCCTAAGACTATTCTTCCTGACTCTAGATTCCTGGGAGTGATTCATAATCAAGACCTACTTAAGGACATCAAGGAAGCATACCATGCGGATTCTTTGTTGGCTCAACCCCCAAGGGACGTAAGTCTTGTCTTTAAGAATGGTGTGTGGATTCAGGGACAACGTCTGTATATACCTGAAACAGTCAGATTGAGAGTATTGCAACTCATCCACGATTCCAAGATAGCCGGGCATAGGGGTATTCTAAAGACACAAGAATTTCTTTCTCATTTCTTTTGGTGGCCCACTTACAGGAAAGATGTTTTAAACTATGTCACTTCATGTGAAGTCTGTGCAAGATGCAAAACACCTCGCTCCTCACCAACTGGTCTGTTACAACCTCTTCCCACCCCGTCCCGCCCGTGGGGATCCATTTCTATGGACTTCATTGTGGAGTTACCAACCTCTCAAGGGAAGAACACCATTCTAGTGGTGGTTGATCGTCTAACAAAGACAGCTCATTTTATCCCTTGTGTCGGCTTACCCACTGCAAAACAGACATCAGACTTGATGATTAAGAATGTGTTTCGCTTACATGGAGTACCGGATGAGGTCATTTCGGATCGAGGGGTGCAATTCACTTCAAGGTTTTGGCAAAATTTCTGTGCCGCATTGGACATTAAAGTAAACCTTTCTTCTGCTTTTCATCCCCAGACTAATGGACAGACAGAACGAACCAATCAGACCCTGGAGCAGTATCTCCGCTGCTTTATCTGCCACCTACAAGATGATTGGGTGGATCTACTTCCACTGGCTGAGTTCTCTTATAATAACTCTCAGAGCGCCTCCACTAAGCAGTCTCCTTTTTACTCCAATCTAGGTTATCATCCTAACATTCTTCCTCGATTTCCCATAGATACGCCCTTTCCGGCAGTGGCTGAAAGAATCACTTCTTTACAAAAGAATATGGATCTTCTAAAGGAAAATCTAGAATTGGCTCAGGAA
This sequence comes from Oophaga sylvatica, assembly GCA_033576555.1. Taxonomy (NCBI): domain Eukaryota; kingdom Metazoa; phylum Chordata; class Amphibia; order Anura; family Dendrobatidae; genus Oophaga; species Oophaga sylvatica. The sequence goes on along the minus strand of JARQOD010003484.1, from coordinate 50,535 downwards.
AGGTACAAGAAAGCAGCAGATAAATTTCGTAAACCTGCACCAGCTTTCAAGGTAGGAGATTTGGTCTGGCTGTCAACCAGAAATCTTAAAATAAAGATTCCATCGTCTAAATTGGGACATAAGTACATTGGACCTTATAAGATCAGTAAGATTATAAGTGCTGTTGCTTGTCGTCTTCAACTGCCCAGAACTTTGAGAATCCACCCTGTCTTTCATGTATCCCTACTAAAGGCTGCAACACCCAATACGTTTCCTGGACGCTCTTCTCCTTGCCCTGACCCAGTGCTGGTCGATGGTCAGGAAGAATTTATGGTGGAAAGGATTCTAGATTCCAGGTTGTACAGAAATCAGTTGCAATATTTGATTAAATGGCAGGGCTACCCAGTGGAGGACAACTCATGGGAACCAGTCAATAATGTAAATGCTCCTCGCCTGCTCCGCCAGTTTCATCAGAGGTACCCTGACAAGCCTGGTCTGAGGTCAACCGGAGGTTGTCCTTAATGGGGGAGTAATGTAAGGTTCTTTGTCTCTTTTGACATGTTCCTTGAAACTCAGTTTTCCGTCGGCCATTTTGCTTTCTGTCTTTCTGCAGCTCTTGCCCTCAGTTAATATGGAGTTTCCAGTTTTCATGTTCCCGCCCTTGATTCTCTCCCTCTTGTTTCTTAAGCAGCCTCAGCTGAACAATCAGTGCCTCTGAAACAAGCCTCAGTCAGCCTGTGACCTGACTCCTGGAAACCTAGGATTTTGGACTCCAGCTATTTCCTACTGAGGAACTTTGGAACACTTTTGGACTTTGGAAACCTGCTGTCTGGTGAATCCATGTTTGCAGAGGAATTACGGTACAGAGAAGAGATCCTGAACCTGCTTGGAGAGTTATTGTAGAGCTTGAAGTTACTCTGGCCTGCTGTGTTCTCCTGCCTCTGTTCCTGCAAACTGTGTGACCTTTTCTGCATGCTTGTATGAAGTAATACCAGTCATTTCATATCAACCTATGTCTCATGTGTTTTCCTCGCACCCAAGCACAAGACGCTATAGGAACTGTACACTATACATGACAGTAACCCTTGTGCCTTTTTCTCTCGAAAATTTTCTCCAACTGAACGTAATTATGACGTGGGTAATCGGGAGTTATTGGCCATGAAGTGGGCTTTTGAAGAGTGGAGACATTGGCTGGAGGGAGCCAAACATCAGGTGGTGGTCCTCACGGACCATAAGAATCTGGTTTTTCTGGAATCAGCCAAGCGACTTAATCCTAGACAGGCCAGGTGGGCCTTGTTTTTCACACGTTTTAATTTTGTGGTTTCCTTTCTTCCTGGCACTAAGAATGTTAAGGTGGATGCCCTCTCGAGGAGTTTCCTTGCGGACTCTCCTGAGTTATCTGATCCTGCTGTTATTTTGAAAGAGGGTGTAGTTCTTTCCGCCATCTCGCCCAATTTGAGACTGGCTCTGGAAGGGTGTCAGGAGGATAAACCCAAGCACTGCCCTATTGGGAAATTGTTTGTCCCAGACCGGTGGAAAAATAGTGTGATGTCTGAGATTCATTGTTCCGTGTTGGCCGGTCATCCCGGAATTTTTGGTACCAGAGACTTGGTTAGTCGGTCCTTTTGGTGGCCTACTTTGTCTCGTGACGTCAGGGAATTTGTGCAGTCCTGCGGGACTTGCTCTCGCTCCAAGCCTTGCTCTCGCTCTAGTGGTTTGTTGATGCCATTGCCTGTCCCCAAGAGACCATGGACCCATATCTCTATGGATTTCATTTCCGACCTCCCTGTTTCTCAGAGAATGACCGTTATCTGGGTGATTTGTGATAGGTTTTCCAAAATGATACATCTTGTGCCATTACCTAAGTTGCCTTCCTCCTCTGAATTGGTGCCTTTGTTCCTTCAGCACGTGGTTCGGTTACACGGCATTCCTGAGAACATTGTGTCTGACAGAGGAGTCCAGTTTGTTTCCAGATTTTGGAGGACTTTTTGTTCTAAACTTGGTGTTCAATTGTCTTTCTCCTCGGCTTTTCATCCTCAGACCAATGGACAAACTGAGAGAACAAACCAGACATTGGAGACTTATCTGAGATGCTTTGTGTCTGCTGATCAGGATGACTGGGTCTCTTTTTTGCCTTTGGCTGAGTTTGCTCTTAATAATAGGGCTAGCTCTGCCACTTTGATGTCTCCATTTTTCTGCAATTTTGGGTTTCACCCTCGATTTTCTTCAGGACAGACGGAGGCTTCTGTCTGTCCAGGTGTTGACTCTGTTGTGGAGCGTATGCAGCAGATTTGGGACCAGGTAGTGGAGAGGTTGTCCCTCTCTCAGGAGAGGGCCCAGCGGTTTGCCAACCGGCATAGGACTGATGGTCCTCGGTTTGAAGTGGGGGACTTGGTCTGGTTGTCCTCAAGAAATATCCCTATGAGAGTTGCATCTCCTAAGTTTAAGCCTAGGTTCATTGGACCTTATAAGATCATGGAGATTCTTAATCCTGTTTCCTTTAGTTTACTTCTTCCAGGGACATTTAAGATCCATAACGTGTTCCACAAGTCCTTATTGAAGAGGTTTGTCGAGCCAGTGGTTCCTATGGCTGTGCCTCCTGACCCTGTTTTGGTTGAGGGCAATCTGGAGTATGTGGTTGAGAAAATATTGAATTCTCGTTTTTCTAGACGGAAACTCCAGTAGTTGGTTAAGTGGAGAGGTTATGGTCAGGAGGACAATTCTTGGGTGTTTGCTTCGGACATCCATGCTAGGAGACTCATCCGTGCGTATCACAGAGCTCATCCTGACCGACCTGGTTGCTCAAATGAGGGTTCGGTGACCCCTCCTCAAGGGGGGGGTACTGTTGTGAATGTGCTAGAAATGAATTCTGAGCAGAAGCTCCCTCTGGTGGTTACAAACAGTACTGAACTATCCAATGAAGATTGTGAAGATTGGCGATCAGGTGTTACTGACTGGTCTTATATAAGGGAGGTTCCCTCCCATCAGGGTTGCCGGTGATCAACTGTTCTGTTCTCATCTTTGATTCCTGTTCACTTTGTAGCTTGCTGTTTCGTGCCTGCATCTTCTGCTAACAGATAACACATTTTCTTCTTTTAGTTTTTTGTGCTTGCTTTTTGCATTTTGTCCTGCACTTCTGTGGGGGTCTGCTGGGTCCCCTCCGGGGGCTTGTGCTCCTCTCAGTTTAGTTCAGCCACTGTTGTTTGTTCATTTGCCTTTTCCAGTTTTTTCAGTGGCTGCTGTTTAGTTTTGTTACACCAGAGAACTAATTTAGATGGTAGAGGTCGAGTGATCTCAGGTGTTTTTGTAATTAGTAGAGTTGGTACTTTTCAGGGTTTTTTTGGGATTGCAGTAAGTGTCCTTCCTATCCTTTTCTATTTAGGAAGTTTGGGCCCCAACGTTTGCTCATACTATTTTCTGTCTGTGTCTGTATTTCCTCTTGTCTAACCGCCATTACATGTTTGGGGGCTTTCAATTTTCTTTGGGGATCTGCTCCGGGGCAGATAGTTTTCCTCTTTCTGTCTTTAGGTGTAGTTAGCTTCTCAGGCTGTGACGAGGCGTCTAGGACCAACGTAGGTACGCTCCACGGCTGCCTTTAGTTGTGGTGGTTAGTCAGGGTACTGCAATCCCATAGATTCCAAACTCTCTGGTGTATTTCCTTTTTTGCCTGCTCTCCTCAGCTACCAAATCATAACAGAGGGGGTATTTGGGTCAACATCAAGATTGGGCCAGTAGCTCCCCACAAAACAACGCACCTCTAGTGCAACAGCATCACCAGCTGTGTCCAGAGCCTCCAAAAGGAGACTCTCATCTGTGCATAAACAAGTCTTTGATTCTATTTCCAGGAGAATGACGGTCCCTTACAAGCTCTCCTAACTACAGCCACGCTAGTGAAGTTTTGGGAAATCCTATCTGGAGCCATGCAAACTACTACAAGGTTCTGGAGCGGTAGAATGACAGTCCTTCTTCTGATGGTGCTGACAGACCTACCACAGGATGAACAGATGGCTGAGATAACCCAAAATAGAACAGAAACAATCATGTGGTTTGATACGTCCAAGAACTCTGCTACCTTTAGATTTGATTTATGCCACATAGTGAAATGCCAATGGGAAAAGTTTGGTAGAAAACGCAGTGATCCTAGGAATCGATGAGGCAGCAGTATTTATTTGTGTAACTAGATTTGGGAATGAGAATTGTAACTCCTGGTCAGATGCAGCCTGGAATACTGGGGCCTCATGGAGACATGAACCGAAAGAAGCCATGACTCGTGTTAGTTCGTCAGGGAGGCCTATTCTGGAAAGGATGAGAGTTTTTATAGTCCCTCCGAGAAGGGATTGTGATCTGGACACTGTAGTCTGGGGATCATCTTGTAACCCTCTCATCATAGCCATAGAGGAGCCCTCTCCTGGGGACGAAGGACTTTATGTACTAGGGTTATATGTTTCGCAAAGAGAAGTACAGCAGGAAATATTTTGGTTGAAGGCTATTCCTCGACAGGACATTGAAAGTGTGAGTAAAGCAGTGGAAAAATCAAGGTCCAAAGTCTCTGCGGAGATGAGCTAGGAGGAGAAGATTGCCATAGAAACAGGTTACACAGAAAGGAATGAGTGGCTTATGTGGATGAAATAAACAGCAGAGCAGAATAATAAGTCCAATTGCATTGCATGTGCAACTGCCAGACCCCATTTAGGAACAATCCTCCTTAGACTCTCAACCCAAGACCAAACAGATCTACAATGTATGATAGCCTTTTATTATTATTATTATTATATATTTATATAGCGCCATTTATTCCATGGCGCTTTACATATGAAAAGGGGAAAAATATAGACAGATACAATAAACATGTGCTAGACAAGGGACGCATAAGTACAGAAGGAGAGAGGACCCTGCCCGCGAGGGCTCACAGTCTACAGGGATGGGTGAGAGTACACTAGGAGAGGGTAGAGCTGGTTGTGCGATGGTTCAGTACACTGAGGATCATTGCAGGTTGTAGGCTTGTCGGAACAGGTGGGTCTTCAGGTTTTTCTTGAAGGTCTCCGTTGTTGGTGAAAGTCTGATGTTTTGCGGCAGAGAGTTCCAGAGTATGGGGGAAGCCCGGGAGAAGTCTTGTATGCGGTTGTGGGAAGAAGAGATGAGGGGGGAGTTGAGAAGGAGATCTTGAGAGGATCGAAGGTTGCGTGTGGGTAGGTAGCGGGAGACCATGTCACAGATGTATGGAGGAGAAAGGTTGTGGATGGCTTTGTATGTCATGGTTAAGGTTTTGAACTGGAGCCTCTGGGCAATAGGAAGCCAGTGAAGGGCCTGGCATAGTGGGGAGGCAGGGGAATAGCGGGAAGACAGGTGGATTAGTCGTGCAGCAGAGTGTAGGATGGACTGGAGTGGTGCCAGAGAGCTAGAGGGGAGGCCAGACAGTAGGAGGTTGCAGTAGTCGAGGCGGGAGATGATAAGGGCGTGCACTAGTGTTTTTGTGGTTTCATGGTTGAGGAATGAGCGGATCCGGGAAATATTTTTGAGTTTGAGGCGGCAGGAGGTGGCGAGGGCTTGGATATGTGGTTTGAAAGAGAGGGCAGAGTCGATGATCACCCCAAGGCACCGAGCATGTGGGACTGGGGAAAGCGAGCAGCCATTGACATTGATGGATAGGCCTGGTGGAGGGGTAGAATGAGGTGGGGGAAAGATGATGAATTCTGTTTTGTCCATGTTCAGTTTGAGAAAGCGAGCAGAAAAGAAGGCTGAGATAGCAGACAGACACTGTGGGATTTTTGTCAGTAGGGAGGTGAGGTCAGGTCCAGATAGGTAGATCTGCGTGTCATCGGCGTAGAGGTGATACTGCAAGCCGTGGGATTCTATGAGCTGTCCCAGGCCGAAGGTGTAGATGGAGAAGAGTAGGGGTCCTAGGACTGAGCCTTGGGGAACACCGACAGACAGGGGGCGAGGTGAGGAGGTGGTGTGTGAGAGGGAGACACTAAATGTTCGGTCTGTTAGGTATGATGAGATCCAGGATAGGGCCAAGTCTGTGATGCCAAGAGATGAGAGAATCTGTAGGAGGAGGGAATGGTCTACGGTGTCAAAGGCAGAAGACAGGTCCAGGAGAAGGAGGACAGAGTAGTGTCGCTTGCTCTTGGCGGTTAGCAGGTCGTTAGTGACTTTAGTTAGGGCAGTTTCAGTTGAGTGATGCGGTCGAAAGCCTGATTGTAACCGGTCAAAGAGGGAGCAGGAGGAAAGGTGGGAGGACAGTTCAAGATATACATGCTGTTCCAGTAGTTTTGAGGCGAAGGGGAGAAGAGATATCGGGCGATAGCTAGACGCTGAGGATGGGTCGAGGGAGGGCTTTTTGAGGATCGGGGTGATTGAAGCATGTTTGAAGGATGAGGGAAAGACACCATTTGTAAGTGAAAGGTTGAAGAGGTGTGTGAGAGTAGGGATGAAGACTGTGGCAAGGTTAGGGATGAGGTGGGACGGGAGTGGGTCAAGCGCGCAAGTGGTGAGGTGTGATCTTGACAGGAGAGTGGAGAGCTGATCTTCTGTCATGGTGGTGAAGCTGGTTTTGGAAGAACAGGGCTGAGTGGCTAAGAGGGGCATTGGGGGCTGCGGGCCAAAGCCTTCTCTGATAGTATCAATCTTTTGCTTAAAGAAGGAGGCAAAGTCTTCGACAGAAATGAGAGGAGAGGGAGGAGGTGCTGTGGGATGGAGTAGAGAATTGAAAGTGTTGAAGAGCTGTTTAGGGTTGTGAGACAGGGAGGATATGAGAGATGAGAAGTAAGTTTGTTTTGCGGCAGAGAGCGTGGACTTGAAGCTGGCAAGGGACTGCTTGTATGCGTTGAAGTGCTCGGTGGAGTGGGTTCTCTTCCATCTCCGCTCGGTAACCCTGGAAGCCCTTCTCAGTTCTTTGGTCAGGCCGGTCAGCCAGGGCTGCCTGTTGATTGTACGAGTTTTGCTCTGCATGAGGGGGGCGGCCGAATCAAGTGTGGTTTTTATTGTGGTGTTATAAAATGTGGCAGCAGCATCTGTGTCATGAAGTGAGGCTATGTCTGTAAGAGGGAGGAGGGACTCAGAGAGCGATTGTAAATTGAGGTGTTTGAGATTTCTGCGAGGGTGGGTGAGTTTGTGGAGTGGGGGATGCGTACTAACAGAGGAGAGGGAAGAGAATGTCAGTAGGTTGTGGTCAGACAGGGGGAGTGGGGAGTTAGTGAGATTAGTGAGGGAACAGAGACGGGTGAAGATAAGGTCCAGCGTGTGACCGCCTTTGTGAGTGGCCGCAGAGGACCATTGAGTGAGGCCAAGGGAAGCTGTGAGCGAAAGAAGTTTAGAGGCCGCCGGGGTGGAAGTGTCAATGGGGATGTTGAAATCGCCCATGATGATGGTGGGGATGTCAGCAGAGAGGAAATTGAGTAGCCAGGTGGTGAAGTGGTCGAGAAAGGTGGAGATGGCTAGTTCCGGGGGCGGTAGATGACAGCCAGTTGGAGGTTGGAGGGGGAATAGATGCGGACGGAGTGCACTTCGAACGAGGGAATAGCAGCGGAGGGTGGAATTTGAATAGGGGTAAAGGAGCAGGTATCAGACAGGAGTAAGCCAACTCCTCCACCACGTTTGTTGCTGGGGCGAGGGGTGTGAGAAAGATGAAATCTGCCATAGGAAAGCGCAGCTGGAAAGGCTGAGTCAGAGGGAGTGAGCCAGGTTTCAGTGATGGCAAGGAAGGAGAGTTTGTTGGTGATAAAGAGGTCGTGGACAAATGACAGTTTATTGCAGACGGAGCGTGCGTTCCATAGTGCTCCGGGTAGGGGGACTGGGGGAGGGGGGTGTGGATGGATAGGTATGAGGTTGACAGGGTTGCAAAAACGTGTGGAAGATCGTGGCAGGGTGTTAGAAATGAGTGTGGGGATGTGATGAGGAGGGCCAGGATTTGGGATACATCGCCAGCGATGAGGAGTAGCAGACAGAGCGTTAGAAGGTGGGAGCAGGATAAACCATGGTGTGGCCGTGTGTGTCTTGGTAAAAAGGATTGTATGTGGAGGAACAGTTCTGAGGGAAAGGTGAGATGGCTGGGGAGAATGGAGGGGGAAATGACTAATTCCTTACTAGGTGGGGGGATTACAGGGGATAGGAAGAAAGAAAGGAGGATGGGGGTGAAAGTGATAAGAAAATGAAACAGTGGTTTTATAATCTGTTACCTTGCAGCCAAATTCCAGTCAAATTCTAGTCTAATTCACAGTAGTGTAATTAGAAATCTGTAATTTGAAATATGGGATTTGAAATATATGAAGCAGACTACGTCTGGAGCAGACCCATTGCACTGGTTATATCTGCAGCTAATGCCAATCAGGTGTGAGTGGAAAGTGGGCTGAGACTGCTCAGGCCAGATGCAGAGTTAAGGAAAGGTCATAAAAGGGGGTAGGGATTACACAGACCATTCGGATGTGTGGTGAAGATAAGAAGTATGGAGTACAATTATGTACACAGGAAGATGGGTGAGCAAATCATACCATTAAACAAAGCAATATACATGATGCATTCAGGAGCATAGAAAAGCTGGAGTTTTCATACCATTAACAAAGCAATATACATGATGCATTCAGGAGCATAGAAAAGCTGGAGTTTTCATACCATTAACAAAGCAATATACATGATGCATTCAGGAGCATAGAAAAGCTGGAGTTTTCATACCATTAACAAAGCAATATACATGATGCATTCAGGAGCATAGAAAAGCTGGAGTTTTCATACCATTAACAAAGCAATATACATGATGCATTCAGGAGCATAGAAAAGCTGGAGTTTTCATACCATTAACAAAGCAATATACATGATGCATTCAGGAGCATAGAAAAGCTGGAGTTTTCATACCATTAACAAAGCAATATACATGATGCATTCAGGAGCATAGAAAAGCTGGAGTTTTCATACCATTAACAAAGCAATATACATGATGCATTCAGGAGCATAGAAAAGCTGGAGTTTTCATACCATTAACAAAGCAATATACATGATGCATTCAGGAGCATAGAAAAGCTGGAGTTTTCATACCATTAACAAAGCAATATACATGATGCATTCAGGAGCATAGAAAAGCTGGAGTTTTCATACCATTAACAAAGCAATATACATGATGCATTCAGGAGCATAGAAAAGCTGGAGTTTTCATACCTGTGGGAACAGAATATAATGTCTCATATGATCCTACTGATAATGCTATTTGCCATTCTCTCTCAGTCCTGTATCCGATAGTAAGAACGGATCAAGTACCTCCTAGAGTTTTCCCATACCCTGGCAACTATACTTGTTTCCAAAGGAAAGGGACAGGGGCAGGAACAGGAAGACTGGTAGGAAATCTGACCTCAAAGTTTTGCGGAAATACCATTCACATAGACACAGACACGAATGGTTACAAAGCAAAGTGGTTTTATAATCAGACTGTGGCAACAAGTGATATTTGGTGGGTATGTGGGGACATGAGGCTCAGGGCTCGGTTGCCAACCAGCTGGGTTGGCAGCTGAGCATTAGCCCAGGTACTCATGCCATTCCAAATAATTTCATCAGATGAGATAAAAAGGGGTAACATGAATGTTGAGACTTTACGCAGAAACAGAAGGTCAACACCTGCTGGCTCTTTTGATTCAAGAGTAGTATTGAGCATTCCGATACTGCAAATATCAGGTATCGGCCGATATTCGCTGTATCGGAATTCCGATTCTGAGATCCGATATTTTTGTCATATCGGATACCGGAATCTGAGTTTTCCTCTGAAGTCTATGGGGAGCTCTTGTGTCACAGAACGAAGTACATGACACAGGAACTTCCCGAAAGTGTCACTGTCAGTATCGGTCGGGCCTGTCAGGTGTCAGCAGCACTTACCTGGCAGAAGATCCCCGGCGTTCGCATCCATCCATCCATCCAGGCCGGCCATTACCCTCTCCCTGGCGGTCACGTGCAGCATCTCGCGATAACTGCAAGTGCTGCCGGGTACTGGGTAATCTCGGCCAGCAGTACTCTCGCGACAGCTGGCCGTAAACCAGTCTGATGACATCACCGCCGGGGATTCACCTATGGTAAGCAACTCTGCTCTATGTGGATGTCAGGCTCAGCCTGGCATGCAGATGTAGCAGAGCTGAACTCGTCGTGGGACACTCGTGATTTTGGACTGTGTCGGATAGGGAGTATTTGTGTTGGTTTGTTATTTTTGTTTTTTACAGGAGATCGATGGCGTCGCAGGATGAGCATACAATAAAATTAATGAAAACTGTGTTGTGTTTTATTTCATTAAAAGACTTTTTTCTGGCTGTGTCTTTTTTTACAAATTCACAAACTTTATGATTAATAATGGATCGGTGTATTATTGACGCCTCTCCATTATTAACCGGGCTTATTGTCACCGATCAATCAAAGGTGGCATTAACCCCTTATTACCCTGCTTGCCACCGCTACAGGGCAAGTGGGAAGAGCCGGGTAAAGTACCACAATTGGCGCATCTTTGGATGCGCCAATTGTGGGGCTGCTGCAGCCTGGTATTTTTAGGCTGTTGAGGGCCAAAATCCATTGGCCTTGACAGTCTTTTAATACCAGGCCGCAGCAGTCTGCTTTTTACTTGGCTGGTTAAAAAAAATAGGGGGACCCCCACGCCATTTTTTTTTCGAAGGGATCCCCTATTTTTGTTAATTAGCCAAGCTAAGCAGACTGCTGTGGCCTGGTATTATCAGGCTTGCAAGGTTCATGGATATTGGATCCTTACCAGCCTGAAAAACCAGGCCTCAGCAGTCTGCTTCATCTGGCTGGTTAACAAAAATAAGGGGGACCCCACGCCATTTTTTTTCGAGGGTATCCCCTATTTTTGTTAACCAGCCAAGATAAGCAGACTGCTGTGGCCTGGTATTATCAGGCTTGCAAGGTCCATGGATATTGGCTCCTTAACAGCCTGAAAAATCAGGCCTCAGTAGTCTGCTTTATCAGACTGGTTAACAAAAATAGGGGGACACCACGCCATTTTTTTTTTCGAGGGGATCCCCTATTTTTGTTAATTGGTTCACTTCAGGTCAGCCGGGATTCCCTCTGACGTTACTGATGCTGTGCAGTGTCCCTGGATGACCTGAAGTGAAAGTGGGAAGCAATCAATTATGCTAACCACTTCCTCTCCTGTCAGCCAGGAGAGGAGATGATTCAGTCCGGGGTTTACTGTGAGGCTGTCAGCATTAGCTGCGGTCCCTGCAGTAAACATTAACCCTTTCAGAAGGATTACATCGGGGGACCTGACTGAACATCGGATAGGTAAGAATAATGTTGCTTTATTATTTTATTTTTATTACAGGTGAACAAGGGCTTCGCAAGGAATGGCAGTAAAATAAAATATGGTCAAAAACCGTGTGTTTATTTCATTAAAATGATTTTTAATTAAAGTGTGTGTTTTATTTTTATTTCATACAATAGGATTAATAATTGATAGTTGTCTAATTGACAGCTCTCAATTATTAACCTGGCTTAAAGTCACCTTTCAATAGCAAGGTGGCTTTAACCCCTTATTAACCCATTTGCCACCACTACAGGGCAATGGGAATAGACGGGCAAAGTGCCAGAAAGGGCGAATCTAATTATAGATTTGCCTTTTCTGGGGTGTCTGGGGGCAGATGTTAGTAACCAGGGGGGTCCAAAAATAATGGTCCCTCTCTGGATTATTATTATCTGCCCCCACTCGCTGGCTTTGTCTGGTTGAGAAAATAGGGCGGGAGCCCACGCCTTTTTTTTCAACAATTTTACACCTCACATATATATATATATATATATATATATATATATACATGTCATTGAATTTGTGACACATATATATATATATATATATATATATAGTACATACATTTCTACATAGTATAATAGCCGCTAATTCAATTGCCGGCTTTTGTGAAATTACAGACTCGACATGAAATGACACATGGTTTACATAGAGTTAACCATGTCATTTTATGTAGTTTGATATATGGTTTTCACTAACAATTACATGAGTGTATGTGTGCAAAATTTGACACATGTAGGGGTTAATTAAAGGTGTAAATTCGTAGCAAAAAAATGTGTTTTTTTTACAACGAATTTACACCTTTAATTAACCCCTACATGAAATTTTGCACACATACACTCATGTAATTGTTAGTGAAAACCATATATCAAAATACATGAAATGACATGGTTAACTCTATGTAAACCATGTGTCATTTCATGTCGGGTGGTTCTGCATTTTCACAAAAGCCGGCATTGCCCGGCAATTGAATCAGAGGCTATTTTACTATGCAGAAGTGTATGAACTATAAATATATGTACATATATTGTGAGACAGTGAAAGCATATGTAGTGAATGGGTGTACATTTCACCTAGGTACTTTGCTGACTGGTATAAGGGAAATGTATGGCTTTGTAAACCTAGTGGTAGAGAAAGGTCACTACACCTTCCATTCAGTACACACTTGCAGCTCAGGCCTGAAACCACTCAGGTGTTAATTAGGAAACCAGAAGTAGGTGTCTGGGAACACAGTCAGAGAGCTCGCTTAGTCTGGACAGGAGGAGTCCAGGCACAGAAGGAGTCTCCAGGAGGTGATCTCTCTCAGTCGGGGTGCTCGGGGTGCCCCGGACACAAGAGGAGTCTCTGTGACACTCCATGCTGGTAATTACGGAATATAAGGAGAACTCTCTCAGTCTGGATGCGAGGTGTGCCATTCAGACACAAAGAGGAGATTCTAGGAAAAACCATGCTGGTAACCGCTGAACATATGTGTTGTTTTGCCCAGGCTGTTAGAGTCTGGTCCCCGATAGTGAGGGACGCTATCTATGTGTAGTAAATGGCTGGAGAAGCCCAGGATTTATGTTTATGATTTGGTTTTAATTATGTTCTGTTTGCTGTGGACTTTAATAAAACTGGTTGCGGCCAGTTTTTACCAGAACTGCTGTCTGTGAATGGACTCTTTATGCCACTCCGTCTCCTCAAGACGGCGATCCCAGAGCTATATCCCTGAAAAGCTTACAATTGGTGCTAGAATGTGCGTGCAGCACAGTGGCGAGAGACAGCAATAAAGGTGAAGTCTGTTGAAGCAGCAGCAGAGAAAAAAAAAGTGTGTCAGAAAAGAGAAACGTCTGTTGGAGCAGTCTTAAAGAGACAGTAGCCCTAATAGACTTTGCAAAGAAAAAAAAAAAAAAGGTGTCTGCACAGCAAAGCTGAATTTTCTGTGGAAAAGACTGTGGAGTGTGTATGTCTTGTGTGAAGACTGCCGTTGTTAAGACAGAGAAGTCTGACAGTATGGATGACAGCCTGGAGAAGCTGATTAAACAAATGGCGCAAGTTAATGTGCAACATAAGACTGCCGTTGTTGAGACAGAGAAGTCTGACAGCATGGATGACAGTATGAAGGAGCTCGTTAAATACCTGGTACAGGCCCAGCAGAGCATGCAACTGCAGTACCAGCAGCAGCAGCAGGAGAATAACCGGTTGTTTTTGGAGCAGATTGCAGCTCTCAGCGCCTCGTCCCAGAGTAATGTTGTGAAGGCACCTGCGTTGTCCGCTGTAAAGAAGGCGGTAAGATGGACCCTGAAAAAGATGACGCCTCATGACGATGTGGAGGCATATCTCGCTATGTTTGAGGGACTGGCAGAGAAGGAGAACCTGCCACTATCTGAATGGGCCATGATGGTCGCACCCTATCTGACTGGAGAACCCCAAAAGGCCTATGCTGACCTGAGCGAGCAGGACAGCAGAGACTATGCCAAGCTGAAAGCGGAGATTCTTGCCCGGCTGGGTGTTACGGTGGCAGTCCGTGCCAGGGGAGTCCATGACTGGAGATGCAGTTGGGAGTCTGCCGTCGGCAACCCTGCTCATGGGGTCAAGGAGGTGATAGTGGACCGCTACACCCGCGCACGTCCTCCTGAGGTACAGCCGGAGGTCGGACAACGAGACCACCAGGACGCCACTCGTCTGGTCAGCCTGAGGGAGAGGGCCTTCTCTACCAAAGACTGCCTCCGTGACCAGCCGTCTGAGAGGTCGTCACTTCAGAGTTCCTGGACGCCGAACTCTTCCGGTAAGAGCGTTCCAGCTGTTGGGGACATGGGGTGTGCTGATAAGCGGGTTCAGGCCCGAGGGGACATATGGGTGGGAAAGTGTGATGGACAGTGTTGGAGATGTCGTGAAATTGCAGCCAACTGTCTAATAGAGGGGGAGCCTATGTATTGTGATGTTGGCAGATCCCTCTCTCTCTGCGCAGAACCTGTGTGTGGGTCCACCTCAGCCGAAGAGACTGGACCACAGGTGTCCCCGGTGGTTATAAAGGACTGCCCAGCACAGGCCCTTTTGGACTCAGAGAGTCCAGTGACTTCCGTATGTGACAGCCTGATTGATAGGGACTTCATCCCTGATAAACACCCGAGTGTGGTGTGCATCCATGGAGACACCAAAGTCTACCCAGAGACTGCCGTGGACTTGGTCCCCAAACTCGGGGAGGTTTCATATGAAGTGGGGGTAGTGAAGAACCTGGTGCACCCCGTTATATTGGGTAATGACTTTCCCCGGTCTAAGGATCGCTGGGGGAAAATGTTTCTGATGGACAGAGTGATGAAGCTCCTACTGAGGGTGCGCAGTCCCGAGGGGAGGAATACAATGCTAGTGGGCCGTTAAACTTATGTGATAATGATGCTGATAATGATAATAATGATGATGATGATGATGATAATGATGATGATGATGGTGATGACCATGATAATGATGCTGATGCTGATAATGATAATGATGATGATCATGATAGTGATGATGATACTGATCATAATCATGATAGTGATACTGATAATGATGATGACCGTGATAAAGATGAAATTCCTTTGCAGGTGATGTTGGGAGACGAGGATGGTGGTTCTCGGGAACCGAGTGTCCCTGACTTACCTGTGTCCTGTGACAATTTTGAGAGTGAGCAGTGGCGAGACCCCACTCTTAAAACGGCACAGGAAAATATAAGTGTTCTAAATGAGGTTTCCCAAGAGCCTGGCTCTGAGGAGAGGTTTCCTCATGCTGCCATAAACAATAACCTATTGTATAGGGACACTGAAGTCCAGGGAGAGGTCGTGAGCCAGCTCCTAGTACCTGAGCTATATAGAAGTATAGTGCTGGGGTTGTCACATAGTCACATACTTGAGGGACCACATGAGGGAAGCCAGGGACCAGATGGTGAAGTTAATGTTGTGGATGACATGTTAACTAAGGTTCCAGATCAAGATGATGGATTGTATAACCCTGAAAGTGAGCAGGATGTGAATGAAAATGAATTGTATAACCCTGAAAGTGAGCAGGATGTGAATGAGAATGAATTATATAACCCTGAAAGTGAGCCGGATGTGGCTGAGAAAAAGGGGTCAGACAGGGATAGTGGTAGTGATAGTGAATCATCTGATGACGATCAAGCAACCAGTGCAAATGAGGAAGGCATGGTAGCAGAGGAGGTTGAGAGTCCTGAGAAGAAAGCTGATGCTGACCTTACAGCCGGACAGAAGATGGCATCTGAAGATATTTTACAGTTGGCCGATTCCCTGGCGAAGACTAAGGTGAAAGGAGGAGAGCTGAGCTTTAAAGGCAGGACTCTGAAACTGAACACAGCCCAAGTAGATGCTGTTGGAAATGAGAAGTTATCAATGTATGGTGTGGATCTGCATCATGCCAAGGACTCTGAAGGTAATGCTGCAGAGGTGGAAAAAGCCATAGAAGTGGTAGACACGAAACCAGATGCCTCATCAGAAGCTGAGGTCTCAAGTGCAGCTGTGAGGAACAAGACTGAGGATGTGGGGTTTCTCTTCACCAGGAACGTGAGCGGTTCCAGCAGTTGCTCCAGAGAGCACGAGGTGAAAGGGAAAGTGTATATGGTACCTTGCAAGATCAAGAAAAAGTGGTTGCACAGGTACAAGATGAATTGATTACTTCTCAGAAAAATCTCCAAACTGTGATGAAGGTGTGTGATGAAAGCCATGAGCAGCTTCTTGAGAAGGTCAATGAAGTACAAGAAGAGGATGAATTATGTGTACTGCCAAAGAAAAACGATCAGCTCCTTCTACAGTGCCAAGCATTTGAACAGTGTAGCTTAAAATGGTCAGAGACCATGGCAGAGGAGCTTAAGTTCTGTGAAATAGAATTTATGAATCAACTGAGATTTAAGAAAGTAGATGTGCTAAAGAAGGTTCAGGGGGAATTAGAGAAAGGTGAAAAAACCCCTTTACCTCCTGTGATAGTTGGTGACACATGGTCAGTGCACCAAGGACAGGAGGTACGTGAGTTTCTGAGGAAGAGTCAGCAGAAGTGTTCTGATGTGCCGGGTCGTACTTCTCTGGCCAGGCACTATATCGAAACTGAGCCCGGCCCTAAGGTCAAGATGAAACCGTGCAGGATACCCGAGACCCGCAGAGAGCATAGGCCTGGGAGGGTACAGGGTAGTGCGGATGCTTCAGATGAAGAGAAAGCTGATGTTGGCTATGGCTCAGGTGAAGATACAGATGAAGATGAAGCTGAGGAGGGCCATGACTGGTCCAGAGTTCACTGTCTCTTTTGGATTGTTGACCAGCCCTCCGGTCTGGATGACCAGCCCTCCGGTCTGGAGAAGAGGGGGGGATATGTGAGACAGTGAAAGCATATGTAGTGAATGGGGTGTACATTTCACCTAGGTACTTTGCTGACTGGTATAAGGGAAATGTATGGCTTTGTAAACCTAGTGGTAGAGAAAGGTCACTACACCTTCCATTCAGTACACACTTGCAGCTCAGGCCTGAAACCACTCAGGTGTTAATTAGGAAACCAGAAGTAGGTGTCTGGGAACACAGTCAGAGAGCTCGCTTAGTCTGGACAGGAGGAGTCCAGGCACAGAAGGAGTCTCCAGGAGGTGAGCTCTCTCAGTCGGGGTGCTCGGGGTGCCCCGGACACAAGAGGAGTCTCTGTGACACTCCATGCTGGTAATTACGGAATATAAGGAGAACTCTCTCAGTCTGCATGCGAGGAGTGCCATTCAGACACAAAGAGGAGATTCTAGGAAAAACCATGCTGGTAACCGCTGAACATATGTGTTGTTTTGGCCCAGGCTGTTAGAGTCTGGTCCCCGATAGTGAGGGACGCTATCTATGTGTAGTAAGTGGCTGGAGAAGCCCAGGATTTATGTTTATGATTTGGTTTTGATTATGTTCTGTTTGCTGTGGACTTTAATAAAACTGGTTGCGGCCAGTTTTTACCAGAACTGCTGTCTGTGAATGGACTCTTTATGCCACTCCGTCTCCTCAAGACGGCGATCCCAGAGCTATATCCCCTGAAAAGCTTACAATAAATATATGTCACAATGACATATGTATATATATATTGTGGTAAGACGACTCGCTCGGCTCTCCTCGAGGCAGACTCAGGACACACATTCTCTGGGTTGTCTTTCTGCTGGTTTATTATCAGCCATAAACTCATGCAGGTTTTGCAGGAAAAGTAAACATGACCCCTCTGGGTTAAACGGGAAAAACATAAAAAAAAAAAACAATAACTCAGTCCATAGATGAGTGGGTTCCGCCTGCTCTCGGTAGCATAAACTGCACTGTTAAAGTCCTTGTGGAAAGCTCGGTAGCTTCCACTATACTGTCTGGAGACTTTCCTCTCCAGACCACACACCTGAGAAAAAAAACATGACTGAGCTTTTACACATTGCTCAGCCACACCCTGAGGGGAGGTAAGGGAATGCGTCCCACCCTCTTTGCCATTCCCATAAAACCGCACACCCTTTAACAGAGTAAACCTACCAGCATATAACATGCTGGCAGATAAATGAAGTAGGTCTTAGTTCACACAGGAGAGCATCCTGTGTGACACATACCTCCCCTCACATATAAAACCAGTGACACTGTCACATATTCCCCCCTCTGCCCAAAGCCGGGGGTTTGGGCACCTTCTGACACCAGACAGGGAATCCTAGAGAGGGCATCTGCATTCCCATGTAACTTCCCTGGCCTATGCTCCACGTGAAAGTTAAAATCTTGAAGCTCTAGGAACCATCTAGTTACCCTAGCATTTTTTCCCCTCTTTTCCCTCAACCATCTCAACGGGCATGGTCTGATACTAATTTAAACTTCCGGCCTAGTAGGTAATATTTCAGTGTATCCACGGCCCATTTTATGGCTAAACACTCTTTCTTTACTATGGCGTAGTTCTTCTCGCAGGAGGACAGCTTTCGGCTTAGATAGAGAATGGGATGTTCTTCCCCATTTATTTCTTGGGAGAGTACGGCCCCTAGACCAACCTCTGATGCGTCAGTCTGGACCACAAATTCTTTCTTAAAGTCTGGCGCGACCAGGACAGGCTGCTTGCACAGTGTTAGCTTCAGCTTTTGAAACGCGGCCTCCGTTTCTTCCGTCCATTTCACCATGGTTGATTTGGTGCCTTTTAGAAGATCTGCTAGTGGGGCGGCAATCATGGCGAAATTCGGGATAAACCGCCGGTAGTATCCCACCATTCCCAGGAATGCTTTCACCTGCTTCTTTGAGAGCGGTTGCGGCCAGGTTTGAATTGCCTCCACTTTCTTGATTTGCGGCTTTATTTCACCTCTCCCAACAACATAGCCCAGGTACTTGGGCTCCTCTTTCCCGATGGCACACTTTCTCGGATTTATGGTAAATCCTGCTTTCCTTAACGCGTCCAAAACGGCCTGTAGTTTAGGTAGGTGACTAGCCCAGTCTGAGCTAAAGACCACAATGTCGTCGAGGTAGGCTGCGGCATACTTCTTATGTGGGGCTAGGATCCGATCCATAGCCCTCTGGAAAGTGGCTGGGGCCCCCTGTAGTCCAAACGGCATCCGCGTGTATTGAAAACAGCCATCAGGTGTTGAGAAAGCCGTCTTCTCTTTAGCCATCTGGGACATGGGGATCTGCCAGTAGCCCTTCGTCAGGTCAAGAGTGGTGATGTACCTCGCCGGTCCCAGCCTCTCGATAAGTTTGTCGACGCGGGGCATCGGGTACGCGTCACACTTGGAGACCTCATTCAGCCGACGGTAGTCATTACAAAACCTCCACTCTCCATTGGGTTTCGGCACGAGGACGATTGGGCTCGACCACCCACTCTTTGACTCCTCTATTACCCCGAGGTCTAACATCCTCTTCACCTCAGCCGAGATCACCTCCCGGCGTGCTTCCGGAATCCGATACGGCTTCAAATTCACTCGTACATGCGATTCTGTCAGCACGTCATGCTCTACCACTTGGGTATGCCCTGGCAACTCTGAGGACAGCTCCCGATTCTGCTGTAGTAATTCTCGACACTGTTGCTTCTGGGCCGGTGATAGAGTCTCTGCAATATTGACCTCCTCCACTTTGCCTTCTGGTGCGGCCCCCAGGCAAGGAGTTTCCACAGGTTCACGGTCCCGCCACGGCTTGAGCAAGTTTATATGATATATTTGATGTGCCTTCCTTCGGCCAGGCTGGTGGACTCTATAATTAACCTCGCTGACTTTCTCCACCACCTCGTATGGACCTTGCCATTTGGCGAGGAACTTGCTCTCGACGGTAGGGATCAGCACCAAAACACGGTCTCCGGGCTGGAACTGTCTTAGTCTCGCCGTCCGGTTATAGACCCTCGCCTGGGCTTCCTGCGCCTGGAGGAGATGTTCCTTCACGATGGGCAACACCCTTGACATTCTCTCCTGTAACTGGGCGACATGTTCGATGATACTCCGGTGTGGCGTGACTTCAGCCTCCCAAGTTTCCTTGGCGATGTCTAGGAGACCTCTTGATGCCGCCCATATAGGAGCTCAAATGGAGAGAAGCCAGTGGAGGCTTGAGGGACTTCTCTGACCAAGAAAAGCAGAAATGGGAGCAGGTAGTCCCAGTCTCTCCCATCCTTTTCAACGACCTTCTTGAGCATCGCCTTTAAGGTCTTGTTGAAGCGTTCCACTGGGCCGTCCTTTTGTGGATGATAAACCGAGGTCCGCAGCTGAGTTATCTGAAGGACTTGCAAAGCTCCTTCATCACCTTGCTCATGAAGGGGGTTCCTTGGTCTGTTTAGAATCTCTTTTGGTAGACCTGTCCGAGCAAAAATATGGACCAACTCTCGGGGTATACTTTTACTGGACATGTTCCTTAGGGGAAACTGCTTCTGGAAATGAGTCGCATAGTCCATGACGACCAGGATATATTTGGGGGCCCCCGTGCTGATTTGATATGGGGCCCACGAGGTCCATGGCAATCCCCTCAAAGGGAACCTCTATCACAGGTAGTGGAATAAGGGGCTACAGAAGTGGGAGGGGGGGAGCGGTTATTTGGCAGGTGGGGCAGGATCTACAAAAGGTTTTGAATTTCTCGATAACCCCTGGCCCAATAAAAACCCCCTCAGTATCCCCTCCTGAGTTTTCTCGACCCCTAGGTGTCCCCCCAGAAATGTGAAGGGCCATATCTAGCACCCGCCGTCTGTATGGCCCTGGGACAACAACTGTTCCACTATCTCACCGCCCCTCAGTTTGGCCACCCGATTTAGGGAAACTCCCCTGTACTGCAAAGTGGGGAATTGGTGTCGGCCCCCCCGGGTCTTGGGCAACCCCATTACTACAGTAACCTGGTTGAACGCCCCTTTTTTAAAGGGCAGGTCTCGAACTTGAGCAGTCCCAAAGTTCTCTCTGGACATTCTAATGCAGGTAGGTCGGCCTCCCCGGTCACCGTCTCACCCTCATCACCGACAAGGACGCACAGTGGGGAACTCCTCTCTCTGAGACTCTGTCGGGGGTTCTTCTTCAAGGATTTTCGCTTTTCCCCCTGCTACTTTGTCCAGTTCCCTTCTCCCACAAGTCCCCGAATAAGGAAAAATCACTGCCCAATATGACGGGATGTATCAGGTCCTTTACCACCCCGACTTCATGGGACTGGGCACCACAGTCTGTTCCCACTGTTACTGTGCCAACGGGATAGTCCTTGGCGTCACCATGGATTCACCAAACACCCAGGGTTTTTGGGAAAGGGGTCAAACTGGTGGGGAAGGGATGCTCTGATCAAGGTCACCAGACTCCCAGAGTCCAACAGCCCAAAGCACTTTTATTCCATTAATGGATTACTGCACACGCCTCGGTCCCTCGCCGGGTCGACAGTCCACGCTACAGGGTGGATAGGGATACATTTCACCTGGGTTTACTTTGCTGACTGGTAAAAAGGGAAATGTAGGGGTTTTTGTAAACCTAGTGAAGAAAGGTCACAAACCCCTTTCCATTCAGTACACACTTGCAGCTCAGGCCTGAAACCACTCAGGTGTTAAATTGGGGAAACCAGAAGTAGGTGTCGGGGAAACCCCAAAAGCAGAGAGCTCCTTAGCCCTGGCCCGGGAAAGGGTCCGGGCACAAAAGGGAGTCTCCAGGGGGTTTGAGCTCTTTTCGGGTTCGGGATCTGGGGGTGCCCCGGACACAAGAGGGTCTCGAACCCATGCTAAAAATTTACGGAAAAAAGGAGAACTCCTCGGGCCCTTCATGCGAGGAGTGCCATTCGGGACCAAAGGGGAGTTTCTAGGAAAAACCTTGGGGGGGGGGGGGGCCTGGAAAACCGCTGAAAAAATATGTTTTGTTTTGGCCCAGGCTTTTAAGAGTCTGGTCCCCGTTAGTGAGGGACGCTATCTATGTGTATAAGGGGGCTGGAGAAGCCCGGGAATTTATTTTAGGGTTTTTTTGATTATTTTTCTGTTTGGGTGGGCTTTAAAAAAACGGGTTGCGGCCATTTTTTTTACCAAAACTGCTGTTTTGTAAAAAGGACTCTTTATCCCCACCCCGTCTCCCAAGAGGCGACCCAGAGCAATACCCCTAAAAAAGCTTACAATAAATATAGGCACAATGACATATGAAATATATAAATGTTTAAGACGACTCGTTTCGGCCTCCTCGGGGCAAAACTCAAAACCAAAACATTCTCTGGGTTGTCTTTCGTTTGGTTTAAAAATCACCCTAAATTTCATGCATTTTTTGGGCAGGAAAAGTAAACATGACCCCTCTGGGTTAAACGGGAAAAACTTTAAAAAAAAAAAAAAAAAATAACTCAGTCCATAAATGAGGGGGTTTTCCCCCTGCTCTCGGTAGCTTTAAACTGCACTGTTAAACCCCTTGGGAAACCCGGTATTTTTTTTTTTTTTTTTTTTTTTTTTTTTTTTTTTTTTTTTTTTTTTTTTTTTTTTTTTTCCACTAAAATCTGTCGGGAGACTTTCCCTCTCCGACCACACACCTGAGAAAAAAAAAAAAGCCCGAGTTTTAAACACATTGCTCGGGCCACCCCCTGAGGGGGGTAGGGAATGCTCCCACCCTTTTTTCCCAAAATTTCCCAAAAAAACCGCACACCCTTTAAAAAAAGTAAACCTACCACATATAACTTTCGGCAGATAAAAAGTAGGCTTAGTTCACCCCGGAAGAACCCTGGGGTTGACACATCCCTTTCCCCTCCCCTGATAAAACCAGTGCCCCTTTCCCACATTTTCCCCCCCTCGGGCCCAAAAAACCCGGGGGGTTTTGGGCACCTTCTGACACCAGACAGGGAACCCTAAGGGGCATTTTCTTTCCCCAAAGTAACTTCCCTGGCCTATCTCCACGTGAAAGTTAAAATCTTGAAGCTCTAGGAACCATCTAGTTACCTAGCATTTTTTCCCCTCTTTTCCCTCAACCATCTCAACGGGGCATGGTCTGATACTAATTAAACTTCCGGCCTAGTGGGTAATATTTCAGTGTATCCAGGGCCCATTTAATGGCTAAACACTCTTTCTTTACTATGGCGTATTTCTCTGGGCAGGAGGACAGTTTTTCGGCTTAGATAGAGAATGGGATGTTCTTCCCCATTTATTTCTTGGGAGAGTAGGGCCCTAGACCAACCTCTGATGCTTCAGTCTGGACCACAAATTCTTTCTTAAAAGTCTGGCGCGACCAGGACAGGCTGCTTGCACAGTGTTAGCTTCAGCTTTTGAAACGCGGCCTCCGTTTCTTCCGTCCATTTCACCATGGTTGATTTGGTGCCTTTTAGAAATCTGCTAGTGGGGCGGCAATCATGGCGAAATTCGGGATAAACCGCCGGTAGTATCCCCCCAAATTCCCGGGAATGCTTTCACCTGCTTCTTTGAGAGCGGTTGCGGCCGGTTTGAATTGCCTCCACTTTCTTGATTTGCGGCTTTATTCACCTCTCCCAACAACATAGCCCAGGTATTGGGCTCCTCTTCCCCGATGGCACACTTTCCCTCGGATTTATGGTAAATCCTGCTTTCCTTAAAAGCGTCCCAAAAAGCCTGTAGTTTAGGTAGGTGACTAGCCCAGTCTGAGCTAAAGACCACAATGTCGTCGAGGTAGGGTGCGGCATACTTCTTATGTGGGGCTAGGATCCGATCCATAGCCCTCTGGAAAGTGGCTGGGCCCCCTGTAGTCCAAACGGCATCCGCGTGTATTGAAAACAGCCATCAGTGTTTGAGAAAGCCGTCTTCTCTTAGCCATCTGGACATGGGGATCTGCCAGTAGCCCTTCGTCAGGTCAAG
Source organism: Oophaga sylvatica (assembly GCA_033576555.1). Lineage (NCBI taxonomy): Eukaryota > Metazoa > Chordata > Amphibia > Anura > Dendrobatidae > Oophaga > Oophaga sylvatica. The sequence goes on along the minus strand of JARQOD010003484.1, from coordinate 27,053 downwards.
AGTGGTGATGTACCTCGCCGGTCCCCCGCCTCTCGATAATTTGTCGACGCGGGGCATCGGGGACGCGTCACACTTGGAGACCTCATTCAGCCGACGGTAGTCATTACAAAACCTCCACTCTCCATTGGGTTTCGGCACGAGGGCGATTGGGCTCGACCACCCACTCTTTGACTCCCCCTATTACCCCGAGGTCTAACATCCTCTTCACCTCAGCCGAGATCACTCCCGGCGTGCTTCCGGAATCCGATACGGCTTCAAATTCACTGTACATGCGATTCTGTCAGCACGTCATGCTCTCCACTTGGGTATGCCCTGGCAACTCTGAGGACAGCTCCCGATTCTGCTGTAGAAAATTCTCGACACTGTTGCTTCTGGGCCGGTGATAGAGTCTCTGCAATATTGACCTCCTCCACTTTGCCTTCTGGTGGGGCCCCCCAGGCAAGGATTTTTCCACGGGTTCAGGGTCCCGCCACGGCTTGAGCAATTTTAATATAAATATATTTAAATGTGCCTTCCTTCCCGCCAGGCTGGTGGACTCTAAAATTTAAAACCTCGCTGACTTTCTCCACCACCTCGTATGGACCTTTCCATTGGCGAGGAACTTGCTCTCGACCGGTAGGGGTCAGCACCAAAAAACGGTCTCCGGGCTGGAACTGTCTTAGTCTCGCCGTCCGGTTATGACCCTCGCCTGGGGTCCTGCGCCTGGAGGAGATGTTCCTTCACGGGTGGCAACACCCTTGACATTCTCTCCTGTAACTGGGCGACATGTTCGATGATACTCCGTGTGGCGTGACTTCACCTCCCAAGTTTCCTTGGCGATGTCTAGGAGACCTCTTGATGCCGCCCATAAGGAGCTCAAGGAGAGAAGCCAGTGGAGGCTTGAGGGACTTCTCTGACCAAGAAAAGCAGAAATGGGAGCAGGTAGTCCCCGTCTCTCCCATCCTTTTCAACGACCTTCTTTAGCATCGCCTTTAAGGTCTTGTTGAAGCGTTCCACTAGGCCGTCCGTTTGTGGATGATAAACCGAGGTCCGCAGCTGAGTTATCTGAAGGACTCTGCAAAGCTCCTTCATCACCTTGCTCATGAAGGGGGTTCCTTGGTCTGTTAGAATCTCTTTTGGTAGACCTTTTCCGAGCAAAAATATGGACCAACTCTCGGGCTATACTTTTACTGGACATGTTTTCCCTTTGGGGAACTGCTTCTGGATACTGAGTCGCATAGTCCAAGACGACCAGGATATATTGGTGGCCCCGTGCTGATTTGACTATGGGGCCCACGAGGTCCATGGCAATCCTCTCAAAGGGAACCTCTATCACAGGTAGTGGAACTAAGGGCTACAGAAGTGGGGGGAGGAGCGGTTATTTGGCAGGTGGGGGAGGATCTACAAAAGTTTTGAATTCTCGATAACACCCTGGCCAATAAAAACCCCCTCAGTATCCTCTCCTGAGGGTTTTTCTTCGACCCCTAGGTGTCCCCCAGAACATGTGAAAAGGGCCATATCTAGCACCCGCCGTCTGTATGGCCCCGGGACTAACAACTGTTCCACTATCCTCACCGCCCCTCAGTTTGGCCACCCGATATTTGGGAACTCCCCTGTACTGCAAAGTGGGTGAATCTGGGGTCGGCCCCGGCTCTTGGGCAACCCCATAAAATACAGTAACCTGGTTGAACGCCCCTTTTAAGGTCGGGTCTCGAACTTAGCATCCCAAAGTTTCTCTCTGGACTTTCTAAGCGGGTAGGCGGCCCCCGGGGTCACCGTTCACCCCATCACCGACAAGGACGACATGGGAACCCTCTCTCTGAGTTTGCCCGGGGGTTTTCTTCTTCAAGGATCTCGCTTTTCCCCATGCTACTTAGTCCACCCTTTTCCCCCACAAGTCCCAGAAAAAGGGAAAAAAATCACTCCCCAAATATGGGAGTATCAGGTCCTTTCCCACCCCGACTTCGGGGGACTGGGCACCACAGTCTTTCCCACTTTTATGTGCCACGGATAGTCCTTGGCTCCCTGGTTTCACCAAACACCCGGGGTTTTTTAAAGGGGTTTCAACTGGTGGGGAAGGGAGCTCTGATCAAGGTCACCAGCCCCCCAGAGTCCAACCCCCAAGACTTTTATTCCAAAAGGGTTTTCTGAACCCTCGGCCCCTCCCCGGGTCGACAGCCCACGCTAAAAAGGCTGGATGGGCATAATAGGAGACCCGTTGCCTAGGCTGCAGTCCGGGGCCAGGGATTTTGACCCTGGCGGTCATGTCCGGTTGTGACATCGCCAGCAAACTATATTTTTCCCCAAACTTTTTTCAAAAGGAAAACCTTCTAGGAGGGGGGCCCCCGTGGTGGCTCTAGACCCCTTCCGGGGTGAACCCCCCCCCTTTTGGGTATCCCAGTAGGGAAGAATACTGCATCCGGTTTCGCAAAGATCTCCCCCTCCGGGTACCTCTCACCAGGCCGATAAAGCTATCCCGGCCGGCAATAGTTCAGTGGTAGATGAATCCAATGAGGTTGAAATCTAACCTGCAAATGCAGGTATTACCTTACAATCCCGATAGGTCTCTTGAATAAACACAGTGCTCTTTCAGCTCCCTTGTCCTGGAGCAAAGCAAAATCCGATTCCGCCTCCCTTGGCTTGATAGAAGTCCCGACGTCGGTAGCTGGGAACCGATAAGTGTAGAATCCTCCAGGAAAATCCAATATACGGCAGTGAGAAAGTGGAACAAATCGTAGTCCCTCCGCTAACCGTGCAAGTGCGGACAGGACCTGCCGTGACGTAGGAGCTCACGTGACTCAGCACAGAGAGCCCTGAATGAACTGGTACGAGTCACAGAAAGGACCAAAAGACATCTGACGCGTTTCGGAAAACCCGGTTTCCTTCTTCAGAGGATTTTCCTGGAGGATTCTACACTTATCGGTTCCCAGCTATAGAAGCTTTTCTTCTATATACATAGGTACCGGGACATATTTCATATTTTAATATTTTATTTTTATATTTCGACTCAATTGATATAAATAGATTAATAGAATAAATCAATGTTCAATTGAAGTCACAATGGGAGTGGTTATTTCTTATACAGGCTTTTTCTTTTCACTTTCTCACTGGGCGTAGTGCAATCTCACGTTTGCCTATTTACCAATTGTATTATTATATTGTTTATGTTTATTATTATTTTTTAATAACACATTTTATATTGGTATTGCTTTATTTCTAGTTTTTATGTGCGCAAACCACTTGTTTTATATATTTATTTATTATTACTGGCACTTTTTAGTGGTAGTGCTCTTGTTTGCTGCACTATTAACTTCATTCACTAGAGCGCCACTGATTTTCACAATAAAATTATATATACTACAACCAACAAAGGTTTAAAATTACACTAGGGATGCAATAAAGGGGATAGCTGAACAATTGGCCCCAACTTCTTTGATGACATGGTAGAATAGAATGGCCTTAGACATGTTGCTAGCGGAAAAGGGAGGAGTCTGTAAAATGTTTGGAACTTATTGCTGCACGTTTATTTCCAATAATACAGGGCCAGAGGGAAGCATCACAAAAGCGTTAGAGGGTCTTACATCGTTGTCTGATGAATTGGCAGAAAATTGTGGTATCGACAACCCATTTACTGATTGGCTGGACTCATGGTTCGAAAGATGGAAACACCTTGTATCCATTCTTCTTATCTCCCTGGCGGTCGTATCAGCCATACTCGTCACCTGCGGTTGTTGTTGCATTCGTGCATCAGAGGAGCACTCCAGAGACTGATAGATGCATCCATTACCAAGACTATGTACATTGGACTGAAATCTCACAATAATGACTATGACAATATACTGTAGGTGAGAATAGGATATGATGTCCCCACCGTATGGGAAATTCGGCAAAGAAAATGGTTAGAAAGTCTGGCATTAGGCCTTTGAATATACTCATACACTCCCTGACAGAAGTTATGTCGCTTATCCATGTTATGTAAATCAAAGCTTATAACCTGACGTTAAATTCATCCATTGGTTTTATAAATTATTCTTTTGAAAGCTGAAACTCTCCCAAATTTGGTTTAGGTTAAGAAAATAAATTGGCATCAATGTTGAAATATTGATCATTTAATGAAAACAGAATGGTCAGATTTTGGCAAGACAAAAGTTTTGTCGCCTGGTCATATAATGCACCCAATCCTAGTTTACATCCTCACCAGTGCTCAGTAAATGATCGATTAATTAGTGGGTGTGTATAAAAAGAAACCCAGCACCCCAGACCTTCACTTGAACTGAAGCTTGAGCTCTGACAACATGCCAAAAATCCACCCTGCGACCAAAGCCTGGATTATCAAGAGGCTGAAGACCAGATCCACTGCAGAGGTGGCTGGCACCTTTAATGTTGACCCCATCCCCTACAAAGGAAGATGAATTTTTGGGCCTTCGTTTCATCAACACTTTCAATGATGGGGCCGATGATTTACAGCAAATTTTGAGGAATCTTTGGCCCATTTTGAAAATGGATCAGGATATTGGAGATTTACTACCTCCCCATCCTCAAATTACATTTCGAAAAGGGAGATCCTTGAAGGACAGACTGGTAAAGAGTCATTTCACAAATATAAAGAAGACCACCTGGTTAAAATTTAATGTTGTTGGTTGCTACAGATGTAGCGGATGTGTGGCTTGCAAGAATATTGAGGAGGGAAAAAATTTCTCTTCTTCAGATAAATCAAAAAAATTTGAGATTAAGTCCTTCATTAATTGTAGAAGTGAGGGTGTCATCTATAGGACTATCTGTGCATGTGGTATGATATATGTTGGCAAGACGACTAGAGAACTAAGAAGAAGAGTTGGTGAACACATGAGAGACATAGTGAAGAGAATGGACTCACCAGTAGCCAGGCATATGAATTCTAAGCATGGGGTGACCCAGATACAATAAAAATTTATGGGAATAGAGAGAATCCCTAAACCGATCCATGGTGGAGACTGGGATAAAATAATACTACAACGAGAGACCAAATGGATCTATCGTCTTGGATCTGTCTCCCCAAAGGGTTTGAATGAACAACTTTCCTTCTCCTGCTTTCTCTAAGTACATAGGGTTAAGCAGGGTGAGATAGTTTAGGGATAGCCGTCGTTGAACGGGGGGGCCAATGGCGCAGGTATTAGGGCTCCAACCTTCGCTGCTAGGAAGGGCGCAATTATTGTTAGTATTTTGGTAGGGAACTTGTGAGGCTTTTTTAGTTCTCTTTTTCCTTTCCTAACTTTATTTTTTATATATGTCCTGTAGGTGCTGGTCTCTCCCTTCTTCACCATTTTTTCCTCATTGATAAGCCCCCATTTTTCTACTAAAGTGATCCCCCCTTTTTTACTGAAGTGATTTTTCTTTATGTGATGTGGGATGGCTTGATGTGTGTCTGTTGAATATGGACATACCCATCCCTCTATTTAATAACAATGTGGTTCAATAAATAACCTCTTTTAGGTCATTTTTGTTTTAGTGGAAGTTAGCCGAAGCTTTGTCATTATTTGTTTTGGAATGTTGTAATTTTCATTCTAAATATCTCCATTCTTTTATTTAATATTGTGCTTTGAATGGGAGATTATGGGACACATTTAGTTGATACTCCCTAATGTATGTTATGTAGTGTTGAGCGATACTGCTCGATATCTAAAAATATCGTATCGAAATGGTATCGCCGATATCACTAAATATCGTCGATATCCGATTTCGATACCGGAAGTCCAATGTAAGTCTATGGGAACAAAATATCGCAACTAAAAAAAACCTTTATTTCCTTGTAAACACTAAATATACACACATAGAATACATATATATATATATATATATATATATATATATATATATATATATATATATATACAGTCATTGTAACATATATATATACATATATGTATAGTTTATACACTTCTACATAGTAAAATATCCTCTGATTCAATTGCCGGGTAAAGCCGGCTTCTGTGAAAAGACAGAAGCACCCGACATGAAATGACACTTGGTGTACATAGGGTTAACCATGTCTTTTCATGTCGTTTGCAATCTGATTTGCACAAACAATTACATCAGTCTATGTGTGCAAAATTTCACACCTGTAGGGGTTAATTAAAGGTGTAAATTCGTTGTAAAAAAAACGGACTTTTTTGCTACGAATTTACACCTTTAATTAACCCCTACAGGTGTGAAATTTTGCACACTTACACTCATGTAATTGTTTGTGCAAATCAGATATCAAACTACATGAAAAGACATGGTTAACTCTATGTAAACCAAGTGTCATTTCATGTCGGGTTCTGCATTTTCACAAAAGCCGGCAATTGAATTAGCGGCTATTATACTATGTAGAAGTGTATGAACTATAAATATAAATATATATATATATATATATATGTGTCACAAATTTAATGACATGTATATATATATATGAGGTGTAAAATTGCTGAAAAAAAATGCGTGGGCTCCCGCCCTATTTTCGCAACCAGACAGACAAAGCCAGTGAGTGGGGGCAGATAATAATAGCCCAGAGAGGGACCATTATTTTTGGCCCCCCCCCGGCTACTAACATCTGCCCCAGACACCCCAGAAAGGGCAAATCTCTAATTAGATTTGCCCTTTCTGGCACTTTGCCCGTCTATTCCCATTGCCCTGTAGCGGTGGCGAATGGGTTAATAAGGGGTTAAAATGACCTTGCAATTGAAAGGTCACTTTAAGCCAGGTTAATAATTGAGAGCTGTCAATTAGACAACTATCAATTATTAATCCTATTGTATGAAAGAAAAATCAAACACACACACTTTAATAAAAAAGTTTAATGAAATAATCACACAGTTTTTGACCATATTTTATTTTCCTGCTAAAACCATTTCCTGTAATAAAAATAAAATAATAAAGCAAAATTATTCTTACCAATCCGATGTACAGTCAGGTCCCACGGTGTAATCCTTCAGAAAGGGTTAATGTTTACTGCAGGGACCGCAGCTAATGCTGCAGCCTCACAGTAAACCCCCAAATGAATGAGTTCCTCTCCTGGCTGACAGGAGAGGAAGTGGAAAGCTTAATTGATTGCTTTCCACTTTCACTTCAGGTCAGCCAGGGACACAATCAGTGACGTCAGAGGGAACTGGTTAACAAAAATAGGGGATCCCCTCGAAAAAAATTGGCGTGGGGTCCCCCCTATTTTTGTTAACCAGCCAGATGAAGCAGACCGCTGAGGCCTGGATTTTCAGGCTGTTAAGGAGCCAAGATCCATGGACCTTGCCAGCCTGATAATACCAGGCCACAGCAGTCTGCATATCTTGGCTGATTAACAAAAATAGGGGATCCCCTCGAAAAAAATTGGCGTGGGGTCCCCCCTATTTTTGTTAACCAGCCAGATGAAGCAGACCGCTGAGGCCTGGTTTTTCAGGCTGGTAAGGATCCAATATCCATGGACCTTGCAAGCCTGATAATACCAGGCCACAGCAGTCTGCTTAGCTTGGCTGGTTAACAAAAATGGGGGATCCCCTCAAAAAAAAAACGGCGCAGGGGTCCCCCTATTTTTGTTAACCAGCCAAGTAAAATGCAGACTGCTGCGGCCTGGTATTAAAAGACTGTCAAGGCCCATGGATTTTGGCCCTCAACAGCCTGATAATACCAGGCTACAGCAGCCCCACATTTGGCGCATCAAAAGATGTGCCAATTGTGGCACTTTACCCGGCTCTTCCCACTTGCCCTGTAGCGGTGGCAAGCGGGGTAATAAGGGGTTAATGTCACCGTTGATTGCACGGTGACAATAAGCCCGGTTAATAATGGAGAGGCGTCAATAAGACACTGATCCATTATTAATCCCAAAGTTATTAAATGCATAAAAAAAAGACACAGCAAGAAAAAAGTCTTTTAATGAAATAAAAGAGACAACACAGATTTAATTTTTTTTATTACTCTCTCATTCCTGCGACGCCATCGATCTCCTGTAAAAAAGAAAAAAAACAAACCAACAGTATACCACCTGTCCGACGCAGTCCATAGTAACGACTGTCCCACGACGATCCAGCTCTGCTACATCGCAATGACAGGCAGAGCCTGTCATCGCGATGCAGCACAGCTGATTACCTGCTTCCCCGGCGGTGACGTCATCAGACTGACTGCTTTACGGCCGGGATTACCCAGCAGTCACTGCAGTTATCGCGAGAAACTGCATGTGACCGCCGGGGAGAAGAGGATGGCGGCCATGAAGCAGTCCAGGCCGTGACCGCCGGAGATCTTCTGCCAGGTAAGTGCCGCTGACTCCTGACAGACCCGACCGACGGACACTGACAGTGACAGACCCGACCGACGGACACAGACAGTGACAGTGACCAATCTGATTCCGGTATTCGATATGACGAAAATATCGAAACGAATTATCGAAAGGCCGATAGAGCTAATATCGGCCGATATCGATATTTGCAGTATCGTATCGCTCAACACTAATGTTATGTAATATGATTAATTGTTGTTATCCTATATCTAGCTGTGGTTAAAAAAACAAAATGTGAAACATTTAATAATAATGATGTGAAACATTTAATAATAATGAATTTATATTTTTGAACATGCTTCTTGATACATAAGTGTCTGTTGAAATAGACCATTTGTTGATTAATTAGGTCCAAGTAAATTTCATGACTTATATGGACTTTGATAGAACGACTTGTTCAAGTATGGGTAAATGAATGAGCCCAATGTATGTGTATGAGTTTTGCCAGTTGATATATGCAGGCACTTTTATGTGCCTTAATGGGATGCTGGTGACCACATGTGGGCGCTTACATTGCGGATGGTGCTGGACTGGGGTGCTTAGACACCTGTTAGTCAGGATCATGAGTCGTGCGGTATCCTATATGTGAGATTCGCGTGTGCGCTCTATGCACCAGGTGTGCCGGGGGTTTTATGATCGGGAAGATTCACGCGTGCGCCCTACGTGCCAGGAGTGCTGGTGGTTGCATATTCGGCGTGTGCGCCAGTGAGTTTTCCGATGTGGTGACTGCTGGTTTACGGCGCAAGCGCCTGGCCCATACAGGAAGCTGTGGTATGTGAATGACTGGAAGTCTCTATTACGTGTACTCCGTGGGGACACTTGAGTTGGATAGCGCATGCGCCTGCTCGCACAGGAAGCGGGGGTCACTTTTATGCAGGCGGTGATGTCACTGAATGAAAGCAGTTTTCTCCTACACGTGTGGCGTGCGGTTCATCACAATAATGCACCAAGCTCACATGTATTAAAGTTTTAATTAACACGTTTTTGTCTGTGATTGGTTTTGTGTTTTTTGTACTTCACTGATTGGTGATTTCTGGTGATGGGAGTGTCTGATTTTTTGATATAGGGAGGCATTTGTAATGGAATCCTCTACTAGAGATAGACAGTGCATTAAAGAGATGTATGCACTTTTGGTTATACCGCCATATCCCCTGATGAATCCATAATGGAAGAAATGCGTTGGGAAGCGGCTTGATTGATTCTGGCATGAAGGTGTCAAAATGGTTCCTGTTAAAGGAGATGATATATGAAAGTGATGTCCTCGTGGATGGGTGAGATTGTTCCAATCCATCTTAAGGCATCCTATATGTTTTCAGATAGTATGAATGCAACTCTAGCAGTGCAGGATTGATATGAAATATATCTGAATTAAGTTTTTATCCTAAACCGTATATTTTTGGTCAATGTTATTGACTTATTTCTCTGGAATATATAATATATCCTCTTATAATTTTTGGTTGAGGATGGTTCTAAATATATGTGTGTCCAATTTTAAAACTTGGTGATTAAATGTTAAGTTTTAATTAATTATCCTTTTGCTGCTAACTTTGAAAATATAATTGGGATATAATTTATCTGCTTGTTTATAATTGCTTTATACTGTCTCAGCATCAAGTACAAAGAATTAAAAAAAAGATTTGAAGAGACTGGAGATGTGTTTGACAAGCCCAGGTCCGGCAGACCCTGCAAGACAACTGCTCAGGAGGAACGTTTGTTAGTTAGAAAATCCAAAGCAAGCCCCTCTTCCACTGCAGCAGAGCTCCAACAGGTCTGGTCATCTCAAGTCCCTGTGTCAACTAGAACAGTTTGTAGGATTCTGTTTCGAAATGGCCTCCATAGTCGAATCAGTGCCCAGAAGCCAGCACTAAACAAAAGGCTAATAAAAAAACGTGTGGCATTTGCAAAGTCCCACAGCCTGCTAAACAGATGGACGCTGGAAAAGTGGATTTCTCTGATGAATCTTCAGTAGAATTACACCACAGCCGCCGCAAATACTGCAGGAGACCTACTGGAGCCCGTATGAATCCAAAATACACCCAGAAAACAGTTAAATTTGGTGGTGGAAAGATCAATGTCTGGGGTTACATTCAGTATGAGGGTGTGCGAAACATTTGCAAGGTGGAAGGCAATATCAATAGCCTAAAATATCAAGAAGTATTAGCTACCTCTTACATTCCAAATCATAAAATGGGTCAAATTCTGCCTACAACAAAGTTCCTCCAGGCAAAAAAGATCAAGGTGCTCAAGGACTGGCCAGCCCAGTCACCAGACATGAACATCATTGAACATGTTTGGGGTAGGATGAAAGAGGAAGCTTGGAAGACAAAACCAAAGAATCTAGATGAACCCTGGGAGGCATGTAAGACTGCATTCTTTGCTATTCCTGATGACTTCATTAATAAATTATATGAATCATTGTTGAACCGCATGGATGCAGTCCTTCAAGCTCATGGAAGTCACACAAAATATTAAATATGACTCTAATAGCACCACAACTTCATTCACCAATGTTATGCAACATATATTTGTATTTTAAGATATAGGAAAGATGTGTATCTTCGTACAGTGTTAGCCAGTAGATAGAAAAATATTTAGACTTGAGAGTCCTCAGTGGTTGATACCTTTTAATGGCTAACTGAAAAGATGGTAACAAATTGCAAGCTTTCGAGACTACTCAGGTCTCTTCATCAGGCAAAGACTAATACAAAATCTGAAGAATCAACCACTGAGGACTCTCAAGTCTAAATATTTTTCTATTTTAAGATAATTATTTGTTTGAATATCACATTACTTTCTGTGGGAGACAAAACTTTTGTCTTGCCAAAATCTGACCATTCTGTCTTTATTAAATGATCAATATTTCAACATTGATGCCAATTTATTTTCTTAACCTAAACCAAATTTGGGAGGGTTTCAGCTTTCAAAAAAGTAATTTATAAAATCAATGGAAGAATTTAACGTCAGGTTATAAGCTTTGATTTACATAACATGGATAAGCGACATAACTTCTGTCAGGGAGTGTAGGTTCAGGGTAGAATCATATATGTTCTCAAAAGGGGGAACTGATAGGGTATTCAGAGACCCTTCTAACTCACATACAGACCCCTTTAAGACATTTCTCTCTTATACAGAATCACACATAATGACACTATTTGATTATGAAAGAGACACTGTGACATACTGTCCATAGGTCAGCATGACATACCTCTGTCTCCTTTCATAATCTCTCTCTGACTCCATGATACCACTTTGATTGAGGTAGCTAATGGCAGGTGGTCATATAACTAATCAGATAAAGCTATAAACCTTAGTAAGATAGAACTAATAATGGCAATAATTAAGCTTACTTAATGGAACACGTGTTTACTTCTAACAGACCGTGGAAAATTACCTGATAAATAACAAATGTAATGAGTAGTGTAGGAGTTCCATTAGTCATCAAACTCAATTTGACAGGTCGTCAAACCCCCTATCATTTTATCCGTCTCCTTGTGGATTTGATCAGGACTGGTGAATTGGGAAAGTTCTGTCAAACTGATTCTTGATTTTATAAGCCTCAAAACTTTTTGATAGGAATTTTATATCTTAGTAGGCTATTTACAGACTAGGAGGATTTTATTGTACGATATCATTCACTTTAAAACGCTTGTTTTATACGTATATAAAAACACTAAATGTATGTGAAAGACAGACTTTTTAGCCTGCCATTGTATCTACACTTGTATCAGGACTGGGAAATCTCTAGCAAACGGATTCTTGATTTTATATGCCCCAAATTTTATTCAGAGCTTATATATATTTATTTGCTGGAAAAGAATCTATTGTAATAAATATAATTTTATCTGTCTCCTTGTGGATTTGATCAGGACTGGTAAATCTGGGAAACTGATTCTTGATTTTATAAGCCTCAAAACTTTTTGATAGGAATTTTATATCTTAGTAGGCTATTTAAACTCTAAAAGGATTTTATTGTACAATATCATTCAGTATAAAGCGATTGTTTTATATGTATGTAAAACAATAAATGTATGTGAAAGACAGACTTTTTTAGACTGCCACAGCCGCAGAAGTGAGTTTATATATATTTATTTGGTAGAAGGCTTGTGAAATAGTAATCTATTTGGTAGAAGTGATTTTCATCTTGATTTTATAGTAATGACTATTTGATGTATGTTATATTTTAGCCTGGCACAGCCGAGGAAGCAAAAAGGCGAAACGTGCGTCGGGGCACGTGCCTGATGCAGCGCATATCCCCAATATGGGTAAGCACTTCTCTGCACCTAATTCCATAGATTAGTATGGCATTTCTTAATTTAAGGCGGCTGATTTGGAACTTATCCTCCAGCATCGCCATAGTGTGAGCCTATTTAAAACTATATATATCATATAGGCTCTATCCTTTATACGGATATAGTTATATTATAGATATATTAAGGAATAAATGACACTAAGATGCCCTTTTTTTCTGGTGGAAATTAACAATTTCCTCCACATACATATTAGTATTATACGTTTCTGGGTTTAGGTGCATATGTATATGTGCTGCAGGCGTTTTTCACTTGCTCAATCACCATTCTCTTTTGTTCTAAATGTTACTATTGTGAACTATTTTAATATCCATTAATAAAGTTTTGTATATTTCTATACTCTTTTGGTATTTATTCTGGGCTTGAAGCTCTGCAGTATCTCTATTTCAGACAGTTTATAGCGAGTTGCCCTGTTCCGATTTGGAACAATGCTACAAGGTTGTATTCATAGTTTAGGTTTAATAAACTATTTTAAAGATGGTAACCGCTCAGATATAAAATTTGCAACGATTTTGACCAGCATTCAACAAAAATAGGCTTGCGTGTGATTTTATACTAGATTTTACCGTAATAAATAAATTAACATATAGCATTACACAACATACAAAATAAATAATTAACAAATACAACGTACATACCAAAAGTAAAAATATTACAAATACACTCTAGAAGAGCTGACGATTCTCAGCTTTGACAGACATGTTGGGACATGTCCAGCCCTATTCTCAGCTTTGACAGACATGTTGGGACATGCCCAGCCCTATTCTCAGCTTTGACCGACATGTTGGGACATGTCCAGTACTATTCTCAGCTTTGACAGACATGTTGGGACATGCCCACCCCTATTCTCAGCTTTGAAAGACATGTTGGAACATGCCCAGCCCTACTGTCAGCTTTGACAGACATGTTGGGACATGTCCACCCCTATTCTCAGCTTTGACAGACATGTTGGGACATGTCCAGTCCTATTCTCAGCTTTGACAGACATGTTTGGACATGCCCACTCCTATTCTCAGCTTTGACAGACATGTTGGGACATGCCCAGCCCTATTCTCAGCTTTGACAGACATGTTGGGACATGCCCAGCTCTATTCTCAGCTTTGACAGACATGTTGGGACATGCCCATGGCACTGTGTTTTCAGTAGAATGTAAAGGACTAACGTCCTAACATGAGAGTAAATGGGCACATGTTATTACAAGTTTAAAGTGTTTGTCTAGCCGGAGCCAACTTTACCTGTTTTTGTGAATTTGCAGAGAACCTGCTCTTGGCCAATATTACATCTGTTTATAAAGTCCACACCAAAGTCTTGTGATCCGGTTATGGCGCCTCCTGTTAGTGAAAACTTTTTAGCTCGTGTAGCTACTCTTATCTGGTATTTTAAATAGTTACCATACGAATATTGTAGCGAAACAAGGTGTATTAAATTGATTACAGACACAATTCCAACTGTCCCAATAATATTTATTCTCATTTATTGACAATTTGATACGATAAACTGTACTGATCTTTGTAAAATAAAGAACATGGAATTCTGAGCTACTCTGATTGAAATGTGTTATAGGACTGTGTGTGTTTACATCTGGGATGTGACAAACGGTGTAATAAATCAGATATCTGTTTTTCTAGCTGAGATAGACGGAAGGTATTGCTTCTGGATGGAATTGCTATACTAGCAGCTTGTGTTCGAGGTTTAGACGTTCCTTCAGTTTTATTCATTGTTATTTTTAATCGGTCTAATTGTTCTCTAGTAGCAGGATTACACACAACACTGGAGGGCAGATTTAATTCTGGCATAGTCTGCATAAACGTACACCAGTCCTTAGGTGGATTCCTGACGGACATGGCACGACTCTGCGATGTGTTAAGTGTCAAATCCAACATGTTAGAGCATGGAATTACAACTCTTATCTGTATCGTGATAAAGATTACTCTAATGCATGCGGGGCAACAACGAATAGATCTCTAGCCGTGCATACGCGGGTGTAAACCAATCTATAAAATACAACAATGAAATGTCATAGTAGTGTAGGAACAGTTACCTAAAAACCACACCGGGGTCCCCAACAACGCCGACGCGTGTTAGATTAGCTCGCCGAGCAAACATGGCCCGTAAAGAATTTAAGAAAAGCATGGAGACCCGTCTATGTGTGCATCCCGATGTCTGCGAATTTACAGCGCGTGTATAGCAAAGGGGGAACATTAATTTTTTGTCGAGTTTTACCGGTAGAACGGGAAAAAATAAATCTCTCGTCGGGTAGACCATGACTTTAGCAACGTCAAAGTATTTTTAATGAAAGCAAAATTGTCGTAGATGATGGTGGTGTAGTCTACACGGTATGATCTAGTTTTGTTTACAGAATCTTCAATCAATTCACGACACTCATGTACCCACACCGGGCTTATCACGTATCCCCAGTTCTGTAGGCTGCTCTTTATAGTTAAAAATAAATATAAGTGTCCGTAAGTGGTGATCGTGACCTTATTTGTATCATTTTCATTATAGCACGCCCCACAGACGTGGTAAAAACACCGTGGAAATTAATACCTTATGTGTGGACCGCTGGCATGGCCATCACCAGCTAAAAAATATTTTGCATGTTTTTCACCGTAGCCCAGAGCCTGCTGAATGTCATGGTGTAAAAATTCTGAACGATCTAGGGTCATGTCGCTATCACAAACAGTATTACCTACAGAGACGGCCTCATGAGAATTTTTTGTGTGTGTATCAAGATGCTCGCAGCTTTAACCATTTGGATGCTCATGAATGCTGACATCTCCAGGATCGTCATAGTTGTGTAAATGGGTTGTGAGATCGTGTAACAACCCCTGGGGGTAACGCCTGATCATTTTAGTTAATTTTTCCAATGCATAATCAGACATTCTTACTCACACAAATTTATTTAAATTCACAGATGGTGGTTGTACAGTTGCATAATTTTGTTTAAAATCACATAGTTCGGCGATAATGTCGGGTGTTGGACACGCATTTATCAGTCTTTCATACGTGTCGCAGAAAGATTTTAGCTTGTTCTGCACGACTTTGGTGTGCGCGTACTGTGCAGACATGTCAAGAAACATTTTGACGTGTTCATCACCCCACACGGGTGTGGGTGTGTAAGCTGACCGACCATCATCCTTCTGCTTCTTACTTACACGACGCCGCGATACCGCGCGTTTCTTTGGAGGCAGCGCATCGGCTAAATTGGTAGTCGCTTCTGGTGGGGTGGTATCTGTAGTTTGTGTAGATTGACACACCAGCATAGTCTTCAGCCTACTACTCGCCGTATTCCAGGGGTGTACGTCCAATGCTGGGGTTTCTTCTTGATCCGCGGCCTAGCTGCGTGAAAGAGGCCTTGTTCTCACAGCCGCTCTGTTCTCAAATCCGAAATTGCGCTGTTGCAAAACTCGCGATTGAAGATCCTCCATAACTAAAGAAAAGATACATGGTGTAGTTAGCCGCTAATCGGGCGAAATATAGGAAAAGCTACCTTTACTTTGGTTCAACGCAATATTTGTAAAGCTAGCCGCATCAGCTATCCGTGAAAACGGTGTATGATTGTACGTATGTATAAATACACTGTAGAGCGGACTAGACATATATACTTACAAGTATGACTCGGGTACTGATCTTCAGAGCCTGGTGAATTAGCGTGCATCACGCCGCTCGGTCGCTGTCGTATGGGTATCTTTTCTTTTTCAAATTGCAACATTTTGCACGCTAGTTTAAATCTGTAAATAAAATATAACTATTAGCGACCACAGAAATGATATCTACACAAGATACATTCACAAAGCTACATTCACAAAGCTAGCGTAACACACGTAAATAAAATATATCTACTAGTTATCGGAGAAATGCTATCTACACAGGATACATACGCATAAAAGTGAGAATAGTGCGTGTTTCAAGGATCCGTTACCTTCTCTATTCCTGTGTGGGGTGCTTATAAATCCCCCCATCTTTTAACAGCGCCGGGTATCGCGCGGGTCAGAGGATTATAGTCAGTTTCTACTAACTCGACATCTGAATCCTGGGGATCCTCCACGAGCTCAACATCAGAATCGCGGTGCTCGCCTGGTTCAGATGCAGCATTATTTTCAAGCACACAGCCGCTTGGAGTCGACCTGTATCTGTATGAGAAAATGTATTTAATTTCATGTCTAGATACATAGGTTTAAAACATCTGATATAGCTATAGGTTTCTTGCCTGTGACAGAGTGGTGAGAGCTAGATGCTCGTCGCTCTCTAGCAGAGTTGCTATCCTATAACAGGTTCTGCGTAATGAACAGATTCCCATAGGTGTAGTCGGGTAGCGCACTCTCTTCTTAAATAAGAAAGAATGAAATATATCATTTATATATACAAAACACAGACTCAGACAACACGAGATAATACGTAGTACACTATATACGCTATAAAACATACCTAATTGTTCGGATGGAGGCAAACTAGCATACTGACCGCGAGAATATCTGGACTCCATCTTGAATAAAAAAGGGTCCGGTACTGAGTAGGGTATGCATCGTTACACCTTATCAACGCCGTGTACAGTATATAACTAGATAATATTAGCTATGTATTGCGATGACGGTGATTATTTTAAAGCAGATAGCCCTTTTAACTAGTGTATTACATAAACACAGTGTGATGGATACACGTTTATATTATTAAAACAGCTCTAGCTTACGATCCCTCCATCTAAAATAAAATTAACAGTATGAATTTTAGCAGCAATCTATATCAGTTATTAATATTAATAGTAAGCGACCTAAATTTACTTCTACCGCGTAAATATGATGCTATTAAACAACACATGCGTGAGTACGCAAATAATATCGATCTTACCATTTATTAAGCATTGTATTACATAAATGATACGTGCATGAATATAGGAATGTATTATTAAAGCAAATAAAGTTCAAGTATGAAAAAACGGGTAAATTATTAAAACAAATAACGCCTTTAACTATGCAAACTTAAATATAATTGAAACAATTGTGCATATTCACGCACGTATCATTTATTTTGCTTTCATTAAAAATACTTTGACGTTGCTAAAGTCATGGTCTACCCGACGAGAGATTTATTTTTTCCCCCTTCTACCGGTAAAAGTCTGCAATAAATTAATGGCACCCCTTTGCAATACACGCGCTGTAAATTCGCAGACATCGGGATGCACACACAGACGGGTCTCCACGCTTTTCTTAAATTCTTTACGGGCCATGTTTGCTCGGCGAGCTAATCTAACACGCATCGGCGTTGTTGGGGGCCTCGGTGTGGTTTTTAGGTAACTGTTCCTACACTACTATGACATTTCATTGTTGTATTTTATAGATTGGTTTACACCCGCGTATGCACGGCTAGAGATCTATTCGTTGTTGCCCCGCATGCATTAGAGTAATCTTTATCACGATACAGATAAGAGTTGTAATTCCATGCTCTAACATGTTGGATTTGACACTTAACACATCGCAGAGTCGTGCCATGTCCGTCAGGAATCCACCTCAGGACTGGTGTACGTTTATGTAGACTATGCCAGGATTAAATCTGCCCTCCAGTGTTGTGTGTAATCCTGCTACTAGAGAACAATTAGACCGATTAAAAATAACAATGAATAAAACTGAAGGAACGTCTAAACCTCGAACACAAGCTGCTAGTATAGCAATTCCATCCAGAAGCAATACCTTCCGTCTATCTCAGCTAGAAAAACAGATATTTGATTTATTACACCATTTGTCACATCCCAGATGTAAAAACACACAGTCCTATAACACATTTCAATCAGAGTAGCTCACAATTCCATGTTCTTTATTTTACAAAAGATCAGTACAGTTTATCGTATCAAATTGTCAATAAATGAGAATAAATATTATTGGGACAGCTGGAATTGTGTCTGTAATCAATTTAATACACCTTGATTCTCTACAATATTCGTTATGGTAACTATTTAAAATAGCAGATAAGAGTAGCTACACGAGCTAAAAAGTTTTTCACTAACAGGAGGCGCCGTAACCGGATCACAAGACTTCGGCGTGGACTTTATAAACAGATGTAATATTGGCCAAGAGCAGGTTCTCTGCAAATTCACAAAAACAGGTAAAGTGGGCCCAGCTAGAAAAACACTTTAAACTTGTAATAACATGTGCCCATTTACTCTCATGTTAGGACGTTAGTCCTTTACATTCTACTGAAAACACAGTGCCATGGGCATGTCCAACATGTCTGTCAAAGCTGAGAATAGGGGTGGGCATGTCCCAACATGTCTGTCAAAGCTGAGAATAGGGGTGGGCATGTCCCAACATGTCTGTCAAAGCTGAGAATAGGGGTGGGCATGTCCCAACATGTCTGTCAAAGCTGAGAATAGGGGTGGGCATGTCCCAACATGTCTGTCAAAGCTGAGAATAGGGCTGGGCATGTCCCAACATGTCTGTCAAAGCTGAGAATAGGACTGGACATGTCCCAACATGTCTGTCAAAGCTGAGAATAGGGCTGGACATGTCCCAACATTTCTGTCAAAGCTGAGAATAGGGCTGGGCATGTCCCAACATGTCTGTCAAAGCTGAGAATAGGGCTGGACATGTCCCAACATGTCTGTCAAAACGGAGAATCGTCAGCTCTTGTAAAGTGTATTTGTAATATTTTTACTTTTGGTATGTACGTTGTATTTGTTAATTATTTATTTTGTATGTTGTGTAATGCTATATGTTAATTTATTTATTACGGTAAAATCTAGTATAAAATCACACGTCATTTATTACGGTAAAATCTAGTATAAAATCACATGCAAGCCAATTTTTGTGAATGCTGGTCAAAATCGTTGCAAATTTTATATCTGAGCGGTTACCATCTTTAAAATAGGACTGGTCATGTCCCAACATGTCTGTCAAAGCTGAGAATAGGGCTGGGCATGCCCCAACATGTCTGTCAAAGCTGAGAATAGGGCTGGGCATGTCCCGACATGTATGAAATATTATGTTTCATCTATATGATTGTACTAAAAAGAATTGTTTAATTAGGATGTATTGTGGAGTTCAGGAAATGTGATGTAACTGATTGGATCTAATTGAACAGTGGAGTTTATTCACACGTCTTTATAACATAATTGATTTTGTTCAATAAACATAACATTTATCTGCAAAAGGTGTCTCGTTCTTTATTCTACAAAGATCACCAACGTTTATAGTATCAAATTGTCAATAAACGAGAATAAATATTATTATGCCTATAAATAATAGGCTCTATATAAATAATAGGCGCCGTGAAACAGTTCTGATTAACGTATCAGCTGTCTTATAAATTATCAAATTGCTGGAATCGTGTCAGTAGTCAATTTATCACACTTTTGATACACTATGGTATCCGCATATCTACTTAATAAACTTTAACACGCCGCAATATCCGCATGATATCCATTTAATACACTTTAATACGCTCCGATGTATGTTTAATACACTTTAATATCAGTTTGTTATGAATTTATTGTCAATTTGTGAAAAATGTGTCAATAAGCAATTTAATACACTTTGATTCACTACGATATTTGTGTGGTATCTATTTAATAAACTTTAATACGTCATGTCTTGTGTCTGCGTCGTGTATTGGCAATAAATGTTTTTAAGATGAATGATCTCTTATGCCTATGGGGTCTGGGGGGTAAGGTTTCTCCTTGTGGAGAGTGACATACCAGCTCTGGCATGTCGAGGTAAGGAGGCTTATTCGCCGTGCAATGCTCCTCTGGGAAATTTTAATATGCAAATTGCCTCTTCAAACAAAGAGGATTTGTACTCTATAGCGCCACCTATTGGAAGTAGCGATCCTACAAGTCACAATCAACCCTTTAACGAGTCTTGTAATATGACTTAGGATAAAAGCAAAACAGAATCTCCATTTGCAGACACGGTGTTTCGGACTGTTGGTCCTCGTCAGTGCAAAGTAGGAGAGATCTGATTTGGCTAGATGAGAGACTCTGGACTGGGGTCTGGGGGGTAAGGTTTCTCCTTGTGGAGAGTGACATACCAGCTCTGGCATGTCGAGGTAAGGAGGCTTATTCGCCGTGCAATGCTCCTCTGGGAAATTTTAATATGCAAATTGCCTCTTCAAACAAAGAGGATTTGTACTCTATAGCGCCACCTATTGGAAGTAGCGATCCTACAAGTCACAATCAACCCTTTAACGAGTCTTGTAATATGACTTAGGATAAAAGCAAAACAGAATCTCCATTTGCAGACACGATCTCTCCTACTTTGCACTGACGAGGACCAACAGTCCGAAACACCGTGTCTGCAAATAGAGATTCTGATTTGGCTTTTATCCTAAGTCATATTACAAGACTCGTTAAAGGGTTGATTGTGACTTGTAGGATCGCTACTTCCAATAGGTGGCGCTATAGAGTACAAGTCCTCTTTGTTTGAAGAGGCAATTTGCATATTAAAATTTCCCAGAGGAGCACTGGAATCACTGACTGGACTGATATAAGGGAGGTTCCCTCCCATGATGGTTGCAGGTGATCAATTGTTCTTGTCTCTATTGTGGTTCCTGGGTTCATTTGGAAGTTTGCTGGAGTCTTGCATTCATCTGCTGCTTTCAGATAAGATATTTTCTGCTTTTCTTTTTGTGCTTGCTTTTTGCATAATTTTCTGCACTTTTGTGGAGGTCAGCCAGGTCCCCTCCTGGGGCCTGAGCTCCTCTCAGTTTATCTGTAGCCACTGTTATTTGTTCATTTGCTTTTTCCTGTTTTTTCAGTGGCTGCGTCTTAGTTTTGTTACAACAGAGATCTGATTTAGGTGGTGAAGATCGTGTGATCTCAGTTGTTTTGCAATCAGAAGAGTTGGTATTTTTTAGGGTTTTTTGTTGGATTGCAGTCAGAATTCTTTCTGTACTTTTCTGTCTAGACAGATTGGGCCCCAGCGTTTGCTCATTCTATTTTCTGTCGGTGTCCGTGCTTCTTCTTGTCTAACCACCATTACATGTTTGGGGGCTTCTTATTTTCTTTGGGGATCTGCTCCGGGGCAGAAACCTTTCATCTTTCTGCCTTTAGGTGTAGTTATCTCTCAGGCTGTGACGAGGCGTCTAGGATCAATGTGGGAACGCTCCACGGCTACCTTTAGTTGTGTGTTAGTTCAGGTTACTGCAATCCAATAGGTTCCAGCCTCTCTGGTGTATTGCCGTTTTTGCTTTTTCTCCTCTGCTACCTAAACATAACAGTATCACCGGCCAAAACTGAAAATTATATGTGTTGTGAATGGGTTTGAGATGAGTTCTGAGCAGAGGCTCCCTCTGGTGGTTACAAGCGGTGCTAGTGAAGATTGTGAGGACTGGGAATCAGGTGTTACTGACTGGTCTTATATAAGGGAGTCATTTTCACATCAGGGTTGCCGGTGATCAATTGTTCTGGTCTGAATCCTTCATTCCAGTTTCCCTTGTAGCCTGCTGTGTCGTGTCTGCATCTCCTGCTAACAGATAAGACTTTTTCTTCTTTTGTGTTTGTGCTATATTTTTGCATTTTGTCCTGCACTTCTTTGGGGGCCTTCAGGGTCCCTCCGGGGGCTTCTTCCCTCTCAGTTTAGTTCAGCCACTGAGTTTTGTTCTTTTGCTTTTTCCAGTTTTTTCAGTGGCTACTGTTTTGATTTTGTTACACCAGAGAACTAATTTAGGTGGTAGAGGTCGTGTGATCTCAGGTGATTTTGAAATTAGTAGAGTTGGTGCTTTTCAGGGTTTTCTGGGATTGCAGTAAGTACCCTTCCTATCCTTTTCTATTTAGATAGTTTGGGCCCCAGCGTTTGCTCATACTATTTTCTTTCTGTGTCAGTATTTCCTCTTGTCTAATCGCCATTACATGTTTGGGGGCTTTCTATTATCTTTGGGGTTCTGCTCCGGGGCAGATAGCTTTCCTATTTCTATCTTTAGGTGTAGTTAGTTTCTCAGGCTGTGACGAGGCGTCTAGGACCAACGTAGGAACGCTCCACGGCTGCCTCTAGTTGTGGTGGTTAGTCAGGGTACTGCAATCTCATAGATTCCAACTGCTCTGGTGTATTGCCTTTTTTACCTGCACTCCTCAGCTACCGAAACATAACAGTATCACCGGCCTAAAAATGAAAATTGTATGGTACTCACAGAAGGAAAAAAAAATATTGTGAATGAAAAAAGGTTGTCAGAGTTGTCAGAGATATTTTTCTGTTTGTTGCATTTTTTTTTTTTTTTTCCTCTGTATCTCTGGGTGCTGGGGAGGATCTTTTCTCCCAATGGAGTTTGCACAGTTGTCTGGCCGTGTGGATCAGCTTGCCACTGAGGTTCAGAGTATTGCTGCATATCTTGCTAGGTTGCCTGTTGTGGAACCTAGGATCCCATGCCAGATTTGTTTTTAGGGGATCGAGCTAAGTTCAGAATTTCAAAAATAATTGTAAATTGTTTTTTGCCTTAAAATCTAAGTCCTCAGGAAACGCAGCGCAGCAGTTCAAATTATCATCTCTCTCCTGCGCGGCGATCCTCAGGATTGGGCTTTTTCCCTGATACCTGGGGATCCTGTTTTGAGTGATGTTGATGCGTTTTTTCAGGCTTTAGGGTTATTGTACGATGAGCCTAATGTCACTGATCAAGCTGAAAAAGCCTTGTTGGCATTAAATCAGGGGCTTGATGACGCTGAGTTATACTGTCAGAGATTCCGTAGGTGGGCAGTCCTGACCAAATGGAATGACGACGCTTTGGCGGCACTTTTCCGGAAGGGTCTGTCAGATAATGTAAAGGATGTTATGGTGGGATTCCCTGTCCCCTCTGGTCTCAATGATTCTATGTCATTACGATTCAAATTGACAGACGTATGCGTGAGCGGAGAAGTATGCGTGGAATGGTGTTGCCTTGTGAACCAGCTTCTGAACCCATGCAGTGTGATAGAGTGGTGTCTGGGGCACAGCGTCATGAGTTTCGAAGCGCAATGGGTTATGTTTCTACTGTGGTGATGCCTCTCATGCTATTTCAGTCTGCCCTAAGCGGGGAAGACGTTTTGCACGCTCAGTTGTCTTGGGTAGTGTTCAGACTAAGTTTTTATTAACTGTCACTCTGATATGCTCTCTGTCCTCATTTTCTGCTCAGGCTTTCGTTGATTCTGGAGCAGCTATTAACCTGATGGATTTATGATTTTGTAAACGTTGTGGGTTTCCCTTTATACCCCTACAGAAGTCTTTTCCCCAGGGGATCGATTCTCCCCCCTTTTGGGTGGGGAAAAAACCCAGTTTTCCCCAGGTGATAATGAGGGTTGAACCTGTCACCAGGGTGCTGCAAATTTTTGGTTCTATATAATCTGCATGACTTTATGTGGGGTTTCCCTGGTTACGTCTCATAATCCGTTTTGGATTGAAATCTGTGTCTGTAACCAGTTGGGCTGCCATGTGTTAATACCAACATCCTGTTTTTTTGCCTCCCCCCAGGCCCAGGATGTCCTGACTTTTTGTTTGATTTTTCTGATGTGTTTAGCGAAAGTAAACTCATCCTTGCCTCCCCATGGAGCATGACTGCCTATTGAATTATGGGGTAGTAAATTCCCTAAAGGTCGCCTTTTTACTTGTCTGTACCGAAATGACGCTATGCGGTCTTATATAAAGGAATCATTGGAGAAGGTATACAGACCATCCTTTCCCCCTTAGTGCCGGTTTTTTCTTTGTGGCCAAAAAAAGGTTCATAAGGCCGTGTATTGATTATCTCTCTTGAAAATATTACTGTGAAATATCATACCCGTTACCCTTGATTTCTGACCTTTTTTTCCAGGGTGAAAAGCTATTTGGGTTTTTACCAAGCTTGACCCAGGGGGGCGTATAACCTTATTCGCATTAAGCACGGGGATGAATGGAAGACGGCATTCAATCCCCCTGAAGGGCATTTTGAGTACAGTGATGCCCTTTGGCCCAATGCTTTCCCGTCTTCCATCCTTAGAATGACATTTTCAGGGATTTTGTGGACAAATTTCTGATTGTTTATTTGGATGAATCTTATTTTTTCTAAGAGGACTTCTTTGGAAACAAGTTCGAACGTATTCCCCAATTTTGAGAGAGAATGCTCTGTATGGAAGGGATCAAAGGCTTTTGGCGTACAAGGATTCATTTCTGGGATTCATTTTGTCCCCATCTTTATTGAAATGGACCCGGTCAAGGTTAGGCCATCTGTGATTGGGTCCCAACCTACTTTTTTAAAGGCTCTTAGAGATTTTGGGTTTTGCCAATTTTTATCGTAAATTTATTGGTTTTTTTCTCGGTGATTGTTAAACCATTAACTATTTGACCAGAAAGGGTTCTGATGTGGTGAACGGGCCCCTCCTGAGGCAGTTCTGCATTTCAGGAATTAAGCAGAGATTCACTTCTGCTCCCTGTTCTACCAGCCTGAGGTTTTCTGCATTTCAGGTGGAGGTTGATGCCTCTGAAAATTGGGGGCAGGTCCGTTTTTCCCAAAAAGATCCAGAGACCTCTAAAAGAAACCCCTTGTGCCTTTTTCTCTCGAAAATTTTTCTCCTACGAACGAATTATGACGTGGAAATTGGAGTTATTGGCAGAAGTGGGCTTTTGAAGAGTGAACATTGGCTGGAGGGGGGCCAAAATCAGTGGTGGTCCTTACGGACCAAAGAATTGGCTACGGGAAATTGCCAAGCGATCAATCCTAGACAGGCCCCCGGGGGGCCTTGTTTTTCACACTTTTAATTTTTGGTTTCCTTTCTTCCTCCTAAGAAATGTTAAGGCGGGTGCCCTTCGAGGAGTTTCCTTCGGACTCTCCTGAGTTATCTGATCCTTCTGTTATTTTGAAAGAGGGGAGTTCTTTTCCCCATCTCGCCCCAATTTGGGACTTGCTCTGGAGGGGTGTCTGGAGGAAGGCCCCAAGCGCTGCCCGTTGGAAAATTGTTTGTCCCGGACCAATGGAAAAAAGTGTGAGTCTGAATTCATTGTTCCCCATTGGCTGGGCACCGGAATTTTTGGACCAAAAGCTTGGTTAGTCGGTCCTTTTGGTGGGCCTACCTTGTCCGTGTGTCAGGGAATTTGTGCAGTCCGCGGGACTTCTCTCGATTCAAGCCTTGCTCTCGTCTATGGTTTGTTGATGCCATTGCCTGTCCCAAAACCATGGACCCAAACTTATGGATTTCATTTCCGATCTTCCTGTTTCTAGAGAATGACCACCATTGGTATTTGTGATAGGTTTTCCAAAATGAACATCTTGTGCCTTACCTAAGTTTCCTTCCTCCTCTAATTGGTGCCGTTGTTCCCTTCAGCCGGGGGTTCTTTACACGCATTCCCGAGAACATTGTTCTACAGAGTCCCTTTGTTTCCAGATTTTGGAGGCTTTTGTTCTAAACTGGGTGTTCAATTGTTTTCTCCTCGGCATTTCATCCTCAGACCAAAGGTCAAACGAGAGAACAAACCAGAATTGGAGACTTTTTTAAGCTTTGGTCCCGTGTCAGGAGACTGGGTCTCTTTTTTTCCTTTGGCTGAGTTTGCTCTTAATAATAGGGCAGCTCTGCCACTTTGATGTTCCGTTTTCTGTAATTCTGGGTTTCACCCTCGATTTCTTCAGGACGACGGGGCTTCTGTCTGTCCCGGTGTTGACTCTGTGTGGAGTGTATGCAACAAAATTTGGGACCAGGTGTGGAGAGGTTGTCCCCTCTCAGGAGAAGGCCCACGGTTTTTTAACCGGCATAGGACTGAGGCCCCCCGGTTTAAATGGGGGGCTTGGGTGGTTGTCCTCAAGGAATTTCCTTGAGGTAGATCTCCTAAATTAAGCAGGTTATTGGACCTTATAAGACATGGAGATTATTAAACCTGTTTCTTTTTTGTTTTTTCTTCTTCCAGGGAAATTTAAGATCCTTAACGTGTTCCACAAGTCCTTTTGAAGGGGGTTTTTTGAGCCATGGTTCCTGCTGCTGTGCCTCCTGACCCCGTTTTGGTTGAGGGCAATCTGGAGTTGTGGTTGAGAAATATTGGGTTCTCGTTTTTTTTAGACGGGAAATCCAGTATTTGGTTAAATGGAGAGGTTATGGTCAGGAGGACAATTCTTGGGTTTTGCTTCGGGCTCCATGCTGGAACTTATCCGGGCGTATCAAAACTCATCCCGACCGCCCCGGTTGCTCAAATGAGGTTCGGTGACCCCTCCTCAAGGGGGGGTACTGTTGTAATGGGTTTGAATGAGTTCTGAGCAGAGGCTCCCTCTGGTGTTACAACGGTGTAGTGAAGATTGTGAGGACTGGAATCAGGTGTTACTGACTGGGCTTATATAAGGGAGTCATTTTCCCATAGGGTTGCCCGGGATCAATTGTTCTGGTTAATCCTTCATTCCAGTTTCCCTTGTAGCTGCTGTTCGGTCTGCATCTCCGTAACAGAAAAGACTTTTTTCTTTTTGTTTTGTGCATATTTTTGGCTTTTGTCCTGCATTCTTTGGGGCTCAGGGTCCCCTCCGGGGGCTTCTTCCTCTCAGTTTTAGTTCAGCCACTGATTTTGTTTTTTCTTTTT